>APFE031648859.1:12255-104790 GCA_000404065.3 Pinus taeda | reverse complement strand
GGCAATAGAGTGGGTAGGCAGAGGGGGTTGCAGAAAGCATGGTTCATGGCATTTCACTGGCCTAAAGCAAAGGTAAAAACATGGTGCCAGTGCAAATTGCCTATTTGCAGCAGTCTTATAGAAACTTAATGAAGCATGTCTAACTTCCAGATCACCTCCTATCACATTCATGACTAACATCCCTATGCCACCCATGTTCATAAAAGAAGTCAAAGTCTTTTGTTGGTTCTAGTTTCTTTAAGAGCCACATTTCTTGTGCAAAAATTCTTTTCATTTTGATCTACTTCGTAAAAACTAAGTTGATTTCATATAAACAAACTTAGTATTTTACCCCCCCCCCCTCATCCACCTTTTTCACTCATACTAACCTATCACTACTTAACTCCTTATACCCCCTATTCCCCCTATTACTATGTAAACTTGGCAAAAAACCCAAAAAAATACCTATATATCCCCTTCCCCGAGCATTATAGCTCTATATATCGTTTTGGAAGTATCAAGGGCTAAAACATTTGAGCGCGACCCAAAGAGCGCCGAAAAATTAATCTTGGGATTAATCCGGGATTTGCTCGGATTAATAACCAAAACCCGCTTTACGAATAAACCTTGCAAAAACCAGAAAAACCCACTTTTATAAAGTTTCCGCTGGGCCCACAGTTCAGAAATAATGATATTTTTTTCTTCCCCGCACTTCGTATTGCCCGCGCATGTTATCATCCCGTCAACCGTCAGATCTGGGCTTTCCCATCCGACGGCCCACATCCATATCGGACGGGCTCCGATCGCTGCACTTTACCACCCGCGAAACTATCAGAGTGTGACATCAGGCCTCTGCCACGCGTCACCCCCATATCTTCTCGGGTCGCCCTCTGACAATACCACGACCGTATCAACAACAGTCTGAGAAAATCCACTTACCACTGTGGTATACTGCCTGCCCACATCACCGCTACGCCCGCCCACGTCATGTTCGACCCGGCGCCCTGTCGACACCCTCACCCGCCAGCGCTCCGACATGTTCGCCACCTATGCAATCCCTGTGGACCACTCACAGGCTGCCACATCACTCAATAACGTCATGCTGACGTCACCCGACCCTGACCCCACCTGATGAAGTCATGCTGATGTCATCCAAAAACGTGCCAATAACCCAAAAAGTCTATATTTAGCCCAAATTTCATGTTTTTATCACTTTTGCTAAATTGAACTATTGCTTGCCTCTGCATGTAAATTACGACCACCTGTCGCCAACCTACAAAAATCAACCTGAAGAACGCTGCCGCCTCCAACCCGCCTGCATTTGTGACCATTGCGAGCAATTCACCAGGTATTTACCCGAAGCATCCCCTCAGAGGTTGCTTATGTCCATAATTCTCCAGAATTGAATCAACAAGAGTAAGGCAACCTGTACTTACCAACAAATTCCCGAAAAACCAGCACTCCTTGACAGTTGCAGGGTGAAAATTCACCCGCTAAACCCACATATAGTCACCTTTTCCTAAATTCACACTCTGTCCGCGCATTCGTGGACTGAAAACCTGAGAGGCACTAATTCCCCAGGAAAACAGGGTTGCTAGTCCCTGCAGTCGCTCAATTAACTCCCTTTGAGTATTCTACACTATTGTCACCATAGTTGCCTCATTTACCCTTTCAATTGGCTTTACTTCTGCAAAATAGCCCTTTGTGTTGTCCTGCCCATTGAAACCAGTTCCAGTACAAGTCACAAGTACCACCTAGCCATGGAAACACCAGTAGCCCTGAATGTTCAACCTCTGAATGCCCCACACAGAGAGCTAGAGTGGAAGGCCCTGGGTGATAGAGATTACCAGATGCTAGACTGCACTGCCATGACCTCCAAATTCAATATTCACCTGCTGAATGAGTTAAAAGCCCAATATCTCAATGGAGCTGATACCTTAGGAATTTGGGACTCCAACTTGCCCATTTACAATGTTCCTCAAGTCAATGTCCTCCCAAACTTGATAAATCAATGCTGTTCTAGCTATGACCCCTGTCAGAGAGCCCTTCTCAGCCCCTCAGGCTCAGTATTGTTCCATATCACCCCTGAGGCCATCAATGAAATGCTGCACTTTCACACTACAAAGCCCCTAACTCCTCTCTCCATCCATGAATTGATAACGAAAGGGGGCAAGCTGTCCAGTGCTCAGATTGCCAAGATTAATCAGTTGTTTATTCAGCCACAATTTGAAGCTATGAGCACCACCCTTCCTATAGCATATCAATATCTTAATGAGCTGGGCAAAATGCTGGTAGATTTGATCAGTTACATCCTGGGTTATGGGACATATGAGGATGTTGATGAAACCATTATGGCCATGTTGTCCATTTTCTCCCTTGGAATGCCTCCTGTTGTGCATTATGATTTTGCCACATACATTGCCAATAAGATTCATGAGCAATTGATGAATCTAGAAAGGGAAAGGTTGTTTAAATACACCAGGTACATCTATCATTTATTCTTATTTTATCAGCCTGATGCCTTCCCTGTCCCTCTCAAGAAGCTAAATGCCTAGGGAATCCCAAGGTCTATAGTGTTTTGGTCTTAAGTCTGTCATCATTTAGCTTATTCACCTTACACCTACTGTGAATTCATTGACCTTTTCATCCATCCAGCTATGACCTTGTTATTGGGCGTCCCTCCTCCCAGATTGACAGAGGAAATGCAAAGAATTCTTCACCTCTCAAATGCCTACAGCATTGGTGATTGGTACTTTTACCAACACCATACAGTAATCAGAATATATGGCTGTGAGTTGAATCCTTATAGGCTGCCAAGATATGTCCCTATGAGACTCTTTGCCCTAGAGTACTTTAGGCAGTTTGGAAATGCGGACTTTGTCCATTTCCAAAGTAAAAATAAGAAGGTGCAACTAAAGGTGAGAAATCAGCTAGGCCCTTTTCTATACAATAAAAGGGAGGAAGGATGGAAGGAAGCTGATATGATCCTAGAGACCCTCAGACTACAAACCAGCTTCAAATGGGTGCCTTATGACCCTAATCATTTCATTTCCCTTAGGAGGATAAAATACAAATTGGGTGGCTACGCTCACGTGAAACTGCCTCATATTGAGCATTTTGCCAATGCTTTAAGCTGGAAAGAGGGCACCCTAGAAGAGCCAATTGGTAGAGAGCAAATGCTACAAAGAGAAGCGAAGAATCTTGAAAAAGAGGCTGACTTGGAAACTTGTGGGCAGGTTTCTTCCTCCTGTCAAAGGCAACTTGGAGCAGCTGCCTCATCTTCCACAGTCCAGCAGCAAGCAACCCGAACTGCCCAACAGGAATCAAGCAAGGATAAAGACAAACAGATGGAGCAAGAACAACCACCTCCTAGGACAGTTCAGCAAACAGAACAACAAGCAGAAAAGGAGGTAGAGCAGCAAGAAGAAAAACAAAAAGAGGGGCAGCCTATACAACAAGAACAAACAGCTGAAGCGCCAACACCTACTGAGCAACATGCTCAAGAAAATATGCCTCCTGGGCAAGAAAAGGCAGTGGAGGCCTCAGTGCTGCAAACTCCACAAAAGGAGGAAAAAGGAAAGAAGAGGGATAGAGAGCAGGAGACTCCCCTCACCACGTCCACAAATCAAGGGGAGAAAAGGCAGAGATTAAATCCCCTCTCCGAGGAAGAAATGCCAATGGGGCAATCATTGGGCATGGGCCCACCGAGCATGGAGGCATCTACCAGTTCCTTTCAGCAGGAACAAGAGAGAACTCTTGGAGGAGAGGTCAGCTCCTCAAGTCAACAAAGGAGAGCAGAGGCAGGCAACAAGCAACAATTTATTGATATTAAGAGGAGAAATGAGCCACTCAGGCTCCAAATCTACAACCAGTTGCTTAATATGGCCCCTACCAATCAACAGAGGCTTATGTCAGCCTATGACATCACAGAAGGAAAAATGACCATGAGTCATTTCATGCCCACTATGTTGCAGCCACAGTCAGCTGCAGAATATATAAGAACCAACCTTGAAGTTCTTGCCAAGGACATCCACCCTATGGACCAAATAGAACTTCACAAGCAAACGGGTGAGATGGTCTATGCAATGTTGGCAGATAAAACATTGTTGGCCAATAGGTTGGAAAACAGCCTAAATAATACAGCTACCCAACTTGAGTTGGAGAAGGCATCCTCTTAGGCCAAAGACAACAGGATCAAGTCCTTGGAGGACATAATCATAGAGCTTGGGCATGACCCAGAGGATCCAAAGGTCATACACACATTGCTAAAAATAAGAGATGTAGACCTTGCAGCCCTAAGAAAGAAGGTTAAGCTCCCAACAACCATTCACCCTCAAACAGAAGAGGTTGCCCAGCAAAGACAAGACTAAGAGGTAGCAACATTGCTGGTAGCACTGCACAAACAGCTAGTGCAGACAGAAGGGAAGTTGGAGGACACAGAAGCTGCACTGCAGACAGCCCTACAGTAGAAAGAAGGAGGCCAGACTTCTCAGCCCCCTCCAGAGGTTATAAACCTTGAGGAGCCCCCACAGACTACTGCTCCTCCCACAGAGTAGGCAGCGCCATCAACATCAACATCAGCACCAGCACCAACCTCAGAGCAGGCTCCCAGCCTCGATATGCAGAAATTGATGAGTGAAATCAAGGTCCTCGAAGCCCAGATGACAGAGCTGAATGGAGCCAAGGAGAATTTGGCTAAACTGAATGAAAAATATGACAAATCCAAGGAGAATGTGGCTGAGAAAGGGAGAGAAATAAAAGCTCTCAAAGAGAAGATAAAGGAGCTGGAGAAAGAGCTCACCCTTGACAAAGTGGTGGCTGAGATCAGAACAGTTTTGTGGACCCACATTGGCCAATCAATAACGGATCAGTGGCAATATATTGAGACTATCCATGAGAAAATGGAGCTCATAGGCAAGGCACAGAAGGAAGTCCATAGAGAAAGGGCATCTCTAGGCAGTATGCCTGAGATAGCCAGCAGAATGATCAATGTGCTTAATAACCGGACAGGTCCTCAGCTGGCAGCAATTGGAATCTCCAACAGAATAGAAACCATCCAGCTGATAAAGAGGGTCCTCACATTGAAAAGCATGGTGCAGACATTGGATAGAAGAAGCCAGGACATGCAAAAAGAGGTCAAAAAATTCATGGACAAGTTTGTAGCATTACAGGGCAGAGGTCTTCCTAGCTTGTTGAACAGTGCAGGGAGACTGCAATCACATGAGGTTTATGCAAAGAGGGTGAACACATTTGCCACCAATCAGATCAGTCAAGGATCAAGCACTTCACAGGTAACAGGGCCAGCATCTGGGGAAAATCTCTATGACAGAATAGAGAACCTATTTTTTATTATGAATGAGATCAGCCATTTGTTTGAAGTGCCTCCAAACTTCTACAAATACACAGAGGCAGATGAAACCTTAGATGCAATTTTGAGGCATCAATTTCCTACACAGGAATGGTGGACCTCAATGATACAGTTGTTACTATAAGCAGGAGGTTTTCATCAAAGTTTTGTCATCGGAAAATATAAGTCATCACATTCAGAAAGTATGATGCATATACTATGACTGGAAAAAGTGGAATGAGCCAACTCAGCAGGAAGATTCGGCCACTAAAAGCAACACTGACAGCTACAGGTAACAAGGCCGAGAAAGCTACAGCATGACAGAGTATAAAGACACATCACTCAGCATTAATGCGGAATGCTCAACCGACTCAGTGTCCTCCAAAGGTCAAGAAGAGTTCTGACAGAATTAGAGACTATTTATCTTACATTTAGGATAGCAATAACTTTCTTATCAGCTATTTTTTAAAGTTGGTGAGCGTAGTTAATCTATCAAATGACTCAGCATTCAGATATTTTGTAAAACCTATTGTATATATTCCCCCTCGCATAAACTTTCAAGGGGTTGGTATTTTGTTGTTCTCTTATGAAGAAAGGAGAACTTGGCTGTAATTTCTGAAAGGATGATATAAATAAAGCTTGGAGTTTACAAGAATTGGGTCTTACTGATGCATGTTGTGTTGGAACCATTGAATGCTACAGGATTCTAGTGTTATGGCTTAATATAATAAGTGTTCTCTATCTCTGTTAATGTTTGGTTATTTGTTTAAAGCTCACATCTCCCATATGTTGTTCTAAATACTAGGAAGAAAGAAAAAGAATAGCTCAGGATTTGTCCATGGAGACACCCTGATCTCAATCTATCTTCACTATAAATGTTTTCTATGACTTCAGTTGTTTAAATTGGAATTCTTAACTGCTCCAATAAGCCCTGAATATTTCACAGTTACTATTTAGTAATTCATGTATGCTACTAAGTAGAAATTGTTGTTCAAATTGTCATCACACTGTCGGTAATTCCATTCCCCATTGTTTCAATCACTAATCAGAAATTTATATTAAGAATAGCCATCTAGCCTTGTAGTAAAACTTTCTCCATCACAGGCACTAGGACTGTCTCAGATTTCTGACTCCACATACCCAATGGATTAGCATCTTTCACACATTTCATGCCCTTCTCACAACAACAATTCATAACCAAAGTCTGAAGCAAAAAACTAAAACTTATAACTAGCCTAAAATTTTCACTAAACAGAGCTAAAACTTAAAGAGAGAGCCCTCTCTGATTATGGATAGGCTAGGATCTATAATCCAAATCTTGGTTAGTGGTTACCCCGGCCGTATTCCCTTGGGAGTCATAGGGAACAACCTAGGTGTTAACATGTTCATCAGAAAATCTTATGTAAATTTTATTTATTTTATTAATAAATTGCCTGAAGTGGCTGCGTTGGCTTAAGCCATGGACCATTTCCCTCTTTGAGGGTTTTAACCACGTGAAGAAGACTGGTGTATTGATCTGTGATCTATTTGTGAGCGGTGTCATTTTCTGTTATGTCTGAGGAAATTACCCTATAAATTCCTACATGGTATGAGAGCTATTTGAGGGTCGCATCCATTGGTGATCCAAATTGGAAGCCGATACAACTGCATCCGATTGTCATTTCTTAGATCTACTGTTTCTAACTGCTTTTGGGCTAAGAGGGCTACTCTATTGTGTTAGGCGCATCTTTTCTAGTGAGGAACCCCTTTCGTTTCACGCAAAAAGGTTTCTAGTAGCCCTATCTATGTCATTTTTAAGATCTAGGGGTATATAGTTTTTATTTGCAGGTTTAGTTATTTATCTCTCTATTTATTTCGGTTTATTTATCTCTCTACTTTTTATTACCAGATCTATACCTTTCATTTCTTCATATGCTCCTTTTCCCATGACTCTATTCGATCTAGGAAAATCAGAAACAGAAAGGAAGTATTTTTCTCATGTGTATACTATTTTCTGCCACACCTTATTGTGATCTCGAAAAATCAGAAACATTGAGGAAAATATTTAGTTTTTGGTGAAAGCTAAATTCAAACCATAAGGTTTGTTTTTCTTTTTTGTATGTCTGTGTTAGGTTGTGTGTTTTTTGGTTTTGTAGGTAAAAAGGGATTTTTCAAGTAAGTATGCACCCCAAAGATTTAGTGGCTAAAAAAAAAAAAACCTTCCACTTTTCCAAAAATTACTAACCTTTTAAACTATCTCAATTGGTCCAATGTTACTTTATTAGAATAGAGATCTTGAATTCAAGTGTTTCTTTTTGTTGAGTTACTTTTTGAAAAAGCACATGTAACTTATGTTTTAAAGATATTTTATGTAAAAGTGTTCTCGCCCATTATAAAAAGTGAGTCACTTATAATTCTAAAGTGTCTTTCTCTTTTATTTAAGTTACAATTTAGTGGGTAGCTCATCAAGTACCATTGTAAAAGTGACTTTCACTTATTTATAAAAGTGGGTCACATAATTTTTTTTTTAAGTGAGCTAATTGTATTAACTTTGGAAAGGGGTGGGGGATGGGGGGGTGTTAAATATAACATTATCATTCACTTCCGCACACTCACACACTTTGTTGGCATCTTCAACACTTTTCTTCAAAAAGCCATAACTTCTTCATCCAGAAGCCCTTTTCAAAGCCATTTTTTTTAATCACCCTAATTTTTCGATATATTTCCATTGGAACACTAAGTTTCATCATCTAAAACTTTACTTTTTATTATAATAAAAATTCCATGCCAAGTTACTCTTAACGACAACAACTACTTTCAATGGTGGTCCTACATTATGGATTTACTTAGAAGTAAAGGTCTTTACAAAATAGCCTCAAGCCAAGAAACTAAACTTAAAAATGAAGATAAGGCATCCAAATGGGAAAATAGGCAAGATCAAGTACGTGGGTTGATAGGTATGTCTATTCCTCCAGACCTTAGATTTTGTATCACAGAACTTTATACCCCTAATGAAGCAACAAAACAACTCACTAAAGTTTTTGGAATTAAAAATGAAATTAGAGCCCATTAACTCGAAAATGAGTTGCTTATGTTGGACACCAATAATTTTTCTTCCATTGAATATTTTTTGTCCAAGTTCAAGACCCTTAGAATTCTCTTGGAAGGTGTTAAGGTTAAGAAAGAAGATGATAGAGTTATCTATTCCATTCTTATTAAGTTGGGACCAGCCTACTCTATGTTTGTTTCCACCTTCCATTCTATTAGAGAAGCCTTTATTTCTCAAAGACAAGACTACAAGTCCCCCTCTTTTGATGTCTTTTGTCATTCTTTAAAAAGAGAACAAGAAAAACTATTACATCTTGGTCTTATTAATCTTGGAAACTGTTCTAAGGAAGCTGTTAGGTCTCTAAGATGTCTTTTTACAGGCAATCTTAATCCCTACATTAGTTGTCAACTCGAGGTGAGTGTTTTTATCTCAAGAGTGCCAACACAATATATGCAATGAATATAGAGGTTATCTAATTACGAATCATTACAATCACTAATGGTTAATTCTTCAATTCAATTCACACAATTCTGGAAAGAACTATCTATGGAAGAAATACTCTTAACACACTATGCAATTCTATGCAACTTGTTCCAAAATCAATTGAAACTAAATGCAAATAAGAATCACACATAGAATTTCTCAAATAGACTTAAGGCTAACTTTCTCAATCAAGGAAAGAAACTATAACTATTGAACAACACTGTTAATCTATAGCAACCCAAATCAACTTGCAATTCCCAGTTGAACGGCAACATTAATTGAACAAAAATTGATAATTGAACAAAAAATAGCGATAAAGGATTCCTAAATAGCAAATGATCTATATTGCAATATGTAGAAGTTAATTGGTCTTATCTCCAAGATCTATGATATCATCTATTCAAATGAACGACAATCTGCTATTAACACTAATTCACGCATTCCAATCAAAGCACTACTTAAGTATGTCACATGGCTTCACCTTGAATCTAATTGAGTAGTAGTATGAATCAATATCAGAAACCTTTACGATAAATGAAGTAACTAATGAATAAACATTAAATCAATAGAAATGACTAAATATAAAAGCTATAACACAACGGAGCAGTAGAACTTTTTGTGAATAGGCCCAGAGTCGCTAGAAGCCTCTGCTTAATAAGAACTCAAAATATTAAAATGTATCAAATGTAACCTTATTTCATTAATTTCAAGTAACAAGTTACAGACTCACTGATATAACAATGTATATGTTTTCAAAAATAATAATTACAGATTATCAAAGTCTAAACTATATCTCACTACCTTTCCACCCTATATATAACATAAAAGAGTAACTGGATAAAAGAGAATCCTCAGGATTAAGGGATCCTGAGGATTTTGCCATACATAATCTGATCATGTGATAAAATAGCATTGTTCGAGCTGATCTCCCGCTTCCTTGTCTACTCGAGACGTTGTAGCTTTTCCCTTTTAGGGCCTCATGCTATTTTTTCAACTGAACAACTATTTCCCAGTATGCATCTTTGCACATAAAGATAGCAAAAAATCGGTTTCTTGTACTATATTTTCCTATTCTATCACCAAATGATTTCATCCAACTTTAGTCGATATTTTCCTCATTTTAATCTATAAACGGAGATAATCGTATAAGGATGAATGGTAAGTGAAGAATTTTATGAAGAGAAATCATACCTTTTTCCTGTCCCAACTTACTCCCATCTTACCTTGTTGCACATCCTCGTGCAAGCGAATAGTTTAGATGCAACTGAGTTAGGGAATAAGCAAGATATACTTCCTCCTTATACTTCCTAAAACCATTTTTCCTCTTAAGGACAGCAAAATCCTGGGTTACATCTTAATCCTTCAAGTTATAGTCACTGCGGTATTGATCAGGAGGATACCATATCATTGGAGTTCTATAACTACATCCTATCCAATCTAGCCCCATCGTTAAAATCATATTACTATATTTGTAGAAATGACAAGAGGCGACTTAGAAGTTTTGATATCCAAATGGTTCTCGGCTCCTCACAGTGTTACTAGAGACTTCCCACCTTTGCCTTGATGCAGAAAAGGCTTCTTCCTTAATGTCCTGGAAATATTCCTTTTCAGCCTAAATAATATCAGTATGGAGTGGCCCCAATTTACCTACAACACCGACTCTCTGCATAAATTGTTTACGCTTGACAGATAGCAGTAATGGTTGTGTAGGCTCCCCTTTGACCCATAGGTCAATGCCATACTCACGTTTTCTGAAAGTATTGTGAGCCTTAGCCCACATGAGTTGGTTGGAATCAAATGAGAGGAATGCTTGAAATTGGATGTCACCCATAAAAGGGCTAGGCTGGTTGTCCTTGTCATCTTCTAAAACAAAATTATGCATATAGAGTTCACAAAGGAGGTGACGAACCTTCTCATCATGCTCTCTGAAGCATTTTATAAAGTCGGGAGTGGATTTGATCTCTATCGGTTTGCCAGCCTTAGTAGCCTTGAATCTGAGTAGGACGTATCTTTCCATGATAAATAAATCATAATTTGTGGCAAGGGCTAGGCAAGATAGGGTGTTTGAATAAAGAGAGTAGATGGTCTCCATTTGCTCTCTAGCTTTTTGCAATTGACCCTTTAATCTTTCAACCTTCTTTTGCTCAGGCTTATACTGAGCAAATGTCTCATCTTTAGTCCTGGTAAGTGCTTCAAATTTCTTCCTTAACCCTTGATGTCCATGCAGAGGGACCACCTTTTCCTTGTGCTGAGCTAGTTCATGTTGAACCATCAGTAGCTAATTCTGCAATTTTTTTATGACAACCTCTCTTACCAAGGGGGTGTAAAGGGGCATCTCATCTGTTTGGGCCTCTCCATCCTGGGTCTCCATATGGTCTATTTGCACAGCAACTTCAGCTGCTTTTTTAATTATACAATCAACTCGAACATCTTCTTCAACATCTGGTTGGATAGCAGTATCCATAATGGGGTGGTCCGTTTGGGTTTCCTGCGAAAAAATACAGGGGTCCTCAGTTTGCATGGCAGTGTCTTCTATGATAGCTAACTCAGTCTAGGTTTCTTTTGGACAGACCACAAGAAACATTGTCTATGTCTCAGCATCCTTCTCAAAACATTGTTATGTTTACATTCCTGCAGTTTCCATTTCCACTTTCAATTTCCTGGTTCTAGTTGCTTCTTTTAACTAGTGTTTCAACTACCTGATTATTTGCTTCTCTTTCCTATACTTTTTGAGCATCTTTCTAAGCCTATCTCTGTAGGATTTTTATACTCTAGGGCCTTCATCTACTGATGGGTTAGCTATGTTGCCTTCTGCTTCCTGTACAAGCTATACTATGTCAACATCAGGGATGTTCCCAATTGGAGCTATGTCTTCTGGTGGAATGTCTCCTTCTAACTCATTGTTATTATGTATTTCATTTTTAGGAGATCCAAATGCAATGGTATCTCATAAACAATTATCATTCTCGAGCTCTTCACCTTGGTATCTCTTGTCTGCAGGGGACTTCGAAAAGGGAGTATCACTTGGTTGATTGGCGTCTCTCATGTTTTCATCTTCAAGGTTTCCTTCTGCTAGGGGTTCCACTGGACTAGTGCCTACTGTCCGAGTTTCTTTGTTGTTGGCTTCTCCTTCATGTACCTTTTCTTTGAGGGGTGTTTCTAGAGAAGGAATTTTGTATCTTTGTTCCTCCATGACATCAGTGCATGGCTGGTTTTTATCATGACCAGGGTTGTCAGCAAGGATCGACTAGTTAGGGGTACAATTCTGTGTTTCAATGCTCTCTGGCTATTCTCTACCTTTGGGAAACATTCCCATGCATCCCAATACCCTGGCCACTTTGTCTTGATAGTCTTGTAAAGGAGGGTCTTACGGACTAGGAGGAGGTGTGCAGGATGGTCTATCTTCCTCTGCTTGGATTAATATGCATCGCTGGGATTTCACTCGCACAGAGCGCCTATAGTTTGTTGATTCTAAGGGTGCAAAGGGTTTCTTTCTCTTTAGTGTTCTCTTTGGGCCTGGGGTTCTTGGCCCTTGTTGCTCTATTTTGGCATTTTCGGGGGGTGGAGCCAAGGTAGGATTTATGATATTATCCCATGTTAATTGTTGTTGGGCCAGTCTATTTGTGATGATTAATTTAATTAACCCATGATGGCTGACTACACTATGTGGGTCTTTGGTTGTCCTTACTCATCGGGCAACATCGTGTAACAATGAATTTAGATAAAATGATAAATTAACGGAAATTATTTACTTTAAAACGGCTAGAAGTTCCAGTTGTCAGGGATTTATGACATCGTGTCGGTTGTTGCAGGACATGTATCTTTAGATGATGACCACCAATTCTTGCCACAATTGATGTAACATCGACGGATGAATTCCTTTCCCTGCTTGTACCAGCCGCTCACCTAGGTCCTAGAATACTTCAATTTCGCTATATAAAAAGACATGTTTATTTGTCCATTTTGCCCCCTCTTCCGAAAGTCTGGTGATTTCGGCTAGGACTTCTTTAGAAACCATGATGTTTATATCTTTTACCACTATGCTACCATTTTACAGATTTTGTAGAAATTCCAGCATTAGCTCCTCATGAAATCCCTGCAATTTGTTTAAATACTGTAGCCGGCTAGTGCATTCAAGGATTTCGTGAGCTTGATCCGACACCATCAGCACTAGAGGTTCACTCGGGACACCACTTTCGCCCATGGCTGTTGCACCTTAGGCTGGTTCACCTATATACAATTATATTTTACCCCTGTAATTTAGAACAACAATTAATAGGAAAATGATGTTTTTTGGACAATTATTATCATTTTTAGTTAAGTCATTCATCCTGTCTACCATACTTAACACAGAATCATAAGTTCGCATGCCCGCCATAATGGTTTCCATTCTTTGTCCAAGCAGAATTTCATGCTAATTATTAGACATTCATCCTCATCATGCAATTTGTACTCCGGAGGTAATCCAAATGATTGCCACATAATTATCCTTAACTATGATATGTGCCATGCATAAGCAGGCCATCCCCCCTCTGATGAGAAAAAGGTGTCCATGTCCTTTCAACACGCAAAAATAAAGCAAATATACTAATGCAAAATAAATATCGGCAACCAATCTAGAAAAACATAGCACACAAATCAGTAAAGTATTTAAGCGATATTCGTCATCAAACGTGAATTGGGAAAATCAAATAAAAACAACAATTTTAATTCATTATGTCAAAGATCTTCACCTTCAGCGGAATTAATCACATAAGAATAATCAGCGGTATGTTTTTAATGACTGTCATTTAATGATTGTACATATGGAATATAATGAATATAGAGTAAAACCACCATGCTATTTGACTTGCAAAAGTGGTACTCAAATGAAAATTGTCATTACAAATAAATCCATAGGTGATAAGGGCTAGATGACATATGGAAATATAAAGTGATACTCCAATGCCACAAGCAGAGCCACTGCTGCTAGTAGGCATTCATAGCCTTGACAGGGTTGATTTTTAACCCTCGCAAATGAGCTAGAGTCCTTCTTACAGTTAATTCTTCTTTTCTTTGTCACAAAGAGACCACAATGCTAACATAGTGACCAGATAATGATAGTGCCACTCACTAGGGTGTAACAAAGTGATTAGGCTAGCTCGTGATGAGACCCCCTGTTCTTCTAACATATTAAATATCAAGAGGTTCATTGCCTTGGTTTGGTAGCCAAATTGGAATGTCACCTATTACATCCTTATGACCATGGTAGGTTTGCTCATGATGAGACTCCCTATCCTCTTTAGACAATGTTTTAAGCATTTTGATATTTTATTTTTCTTTTGGAATTCTTATTGTAGAAAAAGGAGGCTCATTTTCTCCTTAAGAGTCAGGGATGGTGTAAGAAGTAAAACGTCACCAAGGAAAGTGTTATACTCTTATCCCCTTATCATTATATCAATGGGTTTTATCCATTTAGGAGTATAAACATAAGCCAACATGGATTAAGAATAATGAATCATTTCATGATGTGTCCAAAAGAAAAGATGTTAAGGCAGTCATTCTAAAGATACACCATATTAGCTTATAAATGAAGATAACCATCAAAAGGCTTGTAGAAGTCATAATGATATTATTATTACTATTTTTCCTTAGAAGAGGCACAATCGATTCAAATGGTGCTTATTTGCAATACAAAAGAAGAAGAGAAAATGGCATAATGATCAAGAAAAAAAGAGAAAAATTTACAATTTAGCTTCTTAAAAGGTGTTGTTCAATCGATTGAATGGCAATCATTCAATTGTTTGAATAGAAAAATCAAGATAGAAAAAGAAAAGTGTTGTTCAATCGATTGAACGACAATCGTTCAATCGTTTGCACAACGAAATCAATCAAAAACAAAAAGTTTAGTTCAATCAATTGAACAAAAAATGTTCAAATGTTTGAACAACGAAAAATAAAAAAGGAAAATGTGTTGTTAAATCAATTGAACAACGATGTTCAATTGTTTGAAAAATGAAAAAAAATGGAAAAAAATGTTGAACGAAAACATTCAATTGTTTGAACAGTGAAGAACAAAAAGAAACAAATGTGTTGTTCAATCAATTGAATGGCAATGTTCAATTGTTTGAACAATGAAAGAACAAAAAGAAGAAAATGTGTTGTTTAATCAATTGAGCGACAGACGTTAAATTGTTTAAACAACAAAAACAAAGAAGAAAATGTGTTTTTAAATCGATTGAACAACAAAAACAATAAAGAAAATGTGTTGTTCAATCAATTGAACAACAATCGTTCAATAGTTCGAATAGAAAAAACAAAAAGAAAAAATGTGTTTTTTAATCAATTCAACAGAAAATGTTCAATTGTTTGAACAACATAAAACAAAAAGAAAATGTGTTACTCAATCAATTGAACGACAAATATTCAATCGTTTGAACAACAAAAAAAACAAAAAGAAAATGTGTTTTTCAACCAATTGAACTGTAAACATTCAATTGTTTGAATAGAAAGAAAAAAGACAAACAAAGGAAAATGAAACTTCCTAAAAAAATTCATATTTACATGGTAATGCCTACAAAAGTATGTACATTATTTACAATTTCACAAGCAATTTCAAAATTTTAAAGGAAACGTTGCTGGGTTATCATTCCCTGTAGCTAGAATTTGCATGGAGGGGTCCTCGCGTACCTGCTCACAGAAAGACTCCTTGGTAAGAGGTTGATGATAGAGATGCACTCGATGCCCGTTCACCTTAAAATAATTGCCAAATCTATAAGTTTTAATCCCGTACAAAAATTACCTGCATACAAATTCTAAAACATTGAAAATAAACAATGCGAGAGCATAACACAAAACAAATACACACAGAGGTTTTCCCCTGGATCCCAAAATCGGGACTACCAGCTTGATTTTTCATTATGTTCCTTTCAATGTTACAATACACATTTATATATGCCAAAGCATCCAATACCATGCACCGAAAACCATCGTGTCCAAAACCATGGACCGAAAACCACTACGTCCAAAATCATGTGTGAAAATCATGCACAAAACATACGTAGGTCCACCCAACCTAACATAGGGTCCAAAAAACAAAATTTTCTGGGGCACTACCCTCAACCCCATAAAGGGGGGTTACTTGCAGCCCACAAAACCCCTGTGACCCCCCCGCTATGCAATCAACGCAACGAAGGGGGGGCTCTGCACCCCCTCTAACCCCCCGGTTAACTACATGGGCTAGTCATGGAAAGAATATAACGCAACTTAATAGGATTAGTCTATGGTATTCAAGATAAGAGTACCATTACTAGTCACTTCTTGAATCTCATAAGGGCCAAGCCATCTTGTTTGCAACTTGCCCAGGAAGTCCGTTTCTGAAATCGTACAGAAGTTCCCAATCCCCTTTTTTAAATGTTTTCTTCTTGATAAGGTTGTCATGCCATCTTTCCCTTTATTGTTGGATTATTGAAGTTCATTTCAAAGAAAGAAATCGAGCCTCATCTAGTTCGTTAATTTGTTGAAGATGCCTGGTTTAGGCTTTTGTTCAATCCAGCCCCACTTCCTGGTCCGTTCTTAGAGTCTTTAATTCAAATTCGATTGGAAAGATTGGTTCTTTACCGAACACAAGATGGTATGGAGTGTATTCAGTAGTATTCCTCAAAGTCGTACTATAGTCGCACAAGGCCTCTAGTAGTCTAGCAACCCAATCTCACTAGTGTGTTGTGACTGTCTTGGTTAGAATCACTTCTATAACCTTATTGGTGCTTTCAACCTGCCCGTTCACCTACGGGTGATACGGGGAAGTGATCCTGTGAGTAATATGATGGTTTTTGAGAGTGGCAATAATCTTGTGCACTTTGAATTGCTTTACTCCATCTGTGATCACTTCTCATGGTAATCCATACCACACAAATAGCCCAAAAATGAAGTTGATTACTGCTTCCTCTGTGTCTCTTGGTAAATCTACAGTTTCCACCCATTTTGTCACATAATCCATGGCTACCAGTATGTAGGCCTTTTGATTGGATGGCAAATGGAATGGACCTATGAAGTCTAATTCCCAACACTCGAAGGGTTCTATGACTAATTAGGGTTGGAGAGGCATTTCATCAGATTGGCCAGGACGGCCCATCCTTTGGCAACTATCGCAGGCATGGGCATATTTTTTAGCATCCTTAAAAATAGTGGGCCAATAATAGCCCATTTTTAATACCTTATGTCCTGTCCTTCGATCTGCGAAATGTCACCCGCAAGGTTCGTCATGGAAAGCCTTTAGAATGTCATGGATCTCATCATCGTGGATACATATTTCTATACACATGTATGCCCCTGTATGAAAATGATATCCGCCTATCCAGGAGAACTCAACATTGCATTGAACAGTCGGTTTTCTTTCTCTTGTCATTAAATGTTTAATTAGCTTCCCTACTGCTAGATAATTTCCCACATCTGCATAACACTACATCTTAACTGCCACAACAAATAGGTGTTCATCCAGAAATTGGTCATCTACCACAAGTGGATCATTCACCTTTGGGATTCGAGATAGAAAATCAACAACTAGGTTTTCCTTCCCTGGATAATCTTTAATGGCAATGTTGAACTTCCACAAAATCAATAGCCATCGTGTTACTTGACCATTTGGGATTGGTTTATTAGCTAGATACCGAGTGATAGAGTGATCAGTGTTAAAAAATACTTGGTAGCCGATTATATAGTGTCTAAATTTGTTTATTGCATAAATAACATCTAAGAATTCTTTTTATGTCATTGTATAATTAATTTCTGTAGAAGTGAGATTTTTGCTAATATAATATATAGCATGAGGTTTCTTGTCCTCCTCCGAGCCGAGGACAGTGCATATAGCTACATATGATGCATCCGTGGAGATGTGGAAAGGTAGCTCCCAATTTGGTCGACATAATACTGGTGTTGTTGAGACTAGTTTCTTTAAACCTGCAAACGTTGTGTCACACTTGTCTGACCAACTAAAATCAACATTTCCGTTTAAAGAATATAAGTGTGTCACAATCTATGATTTTTTTTAATAAACCTATGATAATAACCTGCATATCCCATGAAGCTACATACCTTTGTTTGAGTGCAAGGGGTTGGCAGTAAAATAATTACCTGTATTTTCACTAGATCTACTTGTATTATTGCTGTAGAGATATAATTTCCTAGGATCACACCCTTAGTCATCATCATGTGACACTTGATGTTGCTTAAACATAACTGGTAGCAATGCATCATTCTAAGACCTTTTCTAGCTTTTGCAATTCTTAATCAAAGTCATCCCCATATGGAGTAAAGTCATCCACATATACCTCAAGTCCTTCATTATTAGGTAAGCAAAGATGTTGAGTATAGTTCTCTAGAACGTGGTTGGTGCATTACACAAGAAAAATGGCAATGCCCTATATGCGAATGTGCCCCAGGGATAGGTGAAGGTTGTTTTATCCTAGTCTTTAAGGGAAATCTGAATTTGATTGTAACTACTGAAGTTGTCTAGAAAGGAGAACTGCTTCCCTGCCAATGTATCGAGGACCTGATCAATGAATGGGAGGGGGAAGTGATCTTTCTATGTTGCCTTGTTCAGCTCCTGATAGTTCACACAAATACACCACTTCCCATTTTTCTTAGGGACGACCACCAATGGGGAGACCCATTTACTATCTGAGATAGGATAAATAAAATTTACATCTAATAGCTTCTACAATTCCTATTTCACGATATCCTTGAGGTGTGGGTTCAACCTCTATTGAGGCTACCGGATGGGTCAAGCATCCTTCTCTGGACAAATGTGGTGTGTACATAGCTGTGGTTCTATCCCTTTCATATCAAGATAATCCTAGGCAAAAGCCCCTTTATTTTTGTGTAATACCTGGATAAGCTTTTTCTATTGTTCACTATCCAAATTGTCATTGATATTTAGAAATTTTCCTAGCTTGATCTCAATGGGTTTGCTATTATGAACAATAGTTGTCTGAATATGCTGGTCGTTTGTATCCTTTAGGGGATATTCCATGGATTTTTTTATCAAGGATTTGTTTCAACATATAACACTATACATTACTCACATTAGCTGGTTGATTTATAAAATTGTTGATAACGTCGTCTTTAGTCTGATCTTTAAATTCTAGTGCCTCCGCTACTGTGAGTGGTGAACGAATGCTCTCTTACAAGTATGTTGGTGGTTTCTTACATATTTTTACAATGGGAAAGCTTGGCCTCAAAGGAGGATATAAAACCAATTTTTTAACAACATCCCCCTTTGTAATAGTCATGCTGCCTTCTCGATAGCTAATATATGCATCAGCTGTTGCCAGCCAAGGTCGGCCGAAAATCAAAGGATGCACATCCAACCTACTCCTTGGATTTATAACTAGGAAATCTACTGGATATTCCCATGATTCAATGGAAGCTATGATGTCTTGTAAAGTCCCTCTTGGTCTTACCACCAGTCGATCAACAAGTTCTAATAAAGTGGTGGTCGGTTCCAGGGCTATAATGCAAGTGCTTGACAAGTTTCTATTTTTGATATGTTAATGGTGGCTCCTAGGTCAACTAGTGTATTTGGAAAAGAGAGGCCATATATCTGAACTGTTGCTATGGGGTTTCTAGGATCTTCGTACTTTATTGGAGTTTCCTCTCCCAAGGGTAAATTGGATAAGTTTCCTAGAACATGGATACTGGGTGAGGTTTTTACCTTCCTCACGGGCTTCCTTACACACAATTCTTTGATTTTTTTTTCATACATGGGAATGTCTTGAATGGTTTGGAGGAGAGGGATCTTAATACACAAAATTTTTAGTTTCCTTAGAAGATTTAAATCAGTTTAGGCAATCAGTTTAGGTATCATTAGTCTTTCGGGGAATGGAGGAGAAGTGACTATAAGTTTTTTAGGGTCATCGTGCTAATCTATTTCTTCCCCTTGCTTTGGTTCAGTATTATTTACAGGTGGTGGAATATGTACAAGTGATGGAATATGTACAACTGGAGTTATATTTTCAATTGAAGGCTAGTCCCTGTTTTCCTAAGGGGTGACGACACGTCTTGACCTCAGTCTGATCTCATTACATTCTTTCTACTGAATCTCATCCTTTGGGTTTACAATAATTTGTACCAACTAGACTGGTATGTTATTAGACTTTGGGTTTGGTTGAGTTGTCAACTGCAGCTGCAGAAGAGGTTGAGAATTCTGTTGTAATGTATAAGGAGCTGACAATGTGGTTGGAGGCTGAGGACCTGTCCCCATAGCTACATTAGATATCCCCAGAGGTTGCTACCAATTTGTAGACCAATTCAGATTCTAAGAGGTGGAAGCATGCCATTGGGATTGATAGGGATTGCCTTTGCCAAACAGGAGTAAAAGGAAAATTTGGCTAGCCATTTCTTGGAAAATATTGTGTTGCCCACGATGTCATAGGAAATCGCAGGCTCTGCCAATTTGGTTAGAGTGATTGGGCTTGCCAGGCTACCCCAAGGTTCTTATGTTGATTAAACTAAGGGGAAGGAAAGAATTGGGGTTCATCTTATGACATAACTGCAGGTTGAGCTTACCATTCTTAACGCTGGTTCATCAAATATACTGGTTATATTTCTTCCTCAACTTCTTTTGAATACTGCTTTCAGCCTGGGTAATGATGGACATTGTTCAGTGGAATGATATTTAGTACAGATGGTGCACGTCTGAACCATGTCTAACGGGAATTCCCAATGGTTGTGCTTCTTTCAACAACATGGGCAAAATATGGCCAAATTTTGTTCCGCTAAAGCCTATTTTTGTTTAGCCTGTAGGACATTGAACTATGTTGTAAAAGTGCGCAGAATGTTCATCTTAAAATCTTCCAGGAGGTTATCGTTCTCCCTCCGTGTTACACCTCCATTATGTGGTTTTCTTCCTCTGCTCATGGTATCTCAGCTAGCTGCTCCTTTGTGTGTGCTTCCCTGCGAACACCTGATACACAAACAAATTATTTCATCATAATTTCCTGAGAAATATCTCCTTTTCCCATTAAGTTTATATTTTCTACCCATTCCTATTTCATTCCTTTAATTAAGATAGCTCTTAGGACTTAGTTTTGTAGGGTAGTGTGTGGAGATATCTACAAATGATAATTAAATTGTTCTACATATTCTTTTAGTGTTTCATTATCTTTTGCAGTCATCTTGAAAATCTCATCTTTTAGTTGCCTAGTTTTACAAAAGTCTTAGTATGTTTTGAGGAAGGAGGTTTTCATTTTGTCCCAAGAATTGATGGTTCACCCACCTAGACCCATAAACCATCTTAGAGCTGCCCCTTTCGGAGTGGAAGGGAATAATTTTAGCTTTTGGGGGTTAGTGGTATAATCAAACCCTATACAGAGTACATCAAACTCAAACAGGAAAGCAACAGGATCCTTTGTGATCATCCCATGGAAGGTTGGGATGCTCTGCAGAGGAATAGCCTTCATAGGAGCATTGGCCACCTAGTCGACTATGGGGTACTCTAATGTTGATGTTTGACCTTGGGGTGGCTGATCTGCCATTTGATCAAAGATGTGCCAATAATCTTCGGAGATTTCAAGGGGTGCTTCTGGAGTAAGCAGAGTGTTAGCAACCCGAGCTGGCTTTATAGCACTACCTAGGTCTGGGATCTCAAGGGTTCCTTGTTTAAACAGTTGTGGTTCTGCCTTGGCAGCCCCACTAGTTTCTGCTTTTCCTTCTCTTAAGTTATAAGATTTTCCCTCCTGTAGAGGATTCAAGTATAAAATTATTGTAACTTGAAGACTTTGTTCTGGTTCTCCTACTTGGCTTTGAATCTTAGCGTAAGCTACAGATGGTGAGCCTGTTGCTTGAGGGATAATAGTAGAACCTTTTCCAGGTATACCTTGGAATGCTACTGATGCTTGAGACTTTGCTCTTCTTACAATTTCATCTATAAAGGATATTCTCCCAAGGTTCACCGATCCTTTGGGTTTTGTGGGTTTTGGTGGAGGATTTTTCTCTTTTTCTCTTTTTCTATTTCTAGTCATTCATAAAAACAAATTCCTATTTAACCTCTAAGATTTTGTTGTAAAGTGGGTAGGTAAGCAAGCACTTTACTTGCTAGGTACGCAGGTTCTTACCTTCTATTTTTAAAACCCAATTCTTACACAGCAAAAATAAAAACAGTCACTTGAAACACTCTCCTCGACAACAATGCCAAAATGTTAGGTTACTAAGATGTCTTTTTACAAACAATCTTAATCCCTACATTAGTTGTGAACCCAAGGTAAGTCTTTTTTATCTCAAGAGTGCCAGCATAATATATGCAATGAATCTAGAGGTTATCTAATGATGAATCATTGCAATCACTAATGGTTAATTCTTCAATTCAATCCACACAACTCTAGAAAGAACTATCTATGGAAGAAATACTCTTAAGACACTATGCAATTCTATGAAACTTGTTCTGAAATCAATTGAAACTAAATGCAAATAAGAATCACACTTAGAATTTCTTAAATAGACTTAAGGCTAAGTTACTCAATCAAGGAAGGAAACTATAACTATTGATCAACACTTTTAATCTACAGCAACCCAAATCAACTTGCAATTCCCAATTGAACAACAATAGTAATTGAACAACAATAGGTAATTGAATAACAATCAATAATTGAACAACAAATAGCAATAAAGGATTCCTAAATAGCAAACGATCTATATTGCAATCTAAAGAAGTTAATCAGTATTATCTCCAAGATCTATGATAACATCTATTTAAATGAACAACAGTATTCTATTAATGTTAATTCACTCTTTCCAATCAAAGCACTACTCAAGTATGTCACACGGCTTCACTCTGAATCTAATTGAACAACAATATGAATCAATATCACAAACATTTATGATAAATGAAGTAACCAATGGTTGAACATTAAATCAATAGAAAAGAATAAATATAAAAACTATAACAAAAGGGAGTAGTAGAACTTCTTGTGACTGGGTCCAGAGTCACCAGAAGCCTCCGCTTAATAAGAATTCAGAATATGAAGATGTATCAAATGTAACCTTATTTCATTAATTCCAAGTAACAACTTATAGAGTCACTAATATAACATCATATATGTTTTCAAAAGGAATAATTATAGATTATCAAAGGCGGAACTATATCTCATTGCCTTTCGGCCCTATATATAACATAAAAGAGTAACTAGATAAAAGTGAATCCTCAGGATCAGGGGATCCTGAGGAATTCGCCATATATAATCTGATCATGTGATAAAATAACATTGTTCGAGCTTCCACTTCCTTGTCTTCCCCAGTTGCTATAGATTTTCCC
Organism: Pinus taeda; assembly: GCA_000404065.3. Classification (NCBI taxonomy): domain Eukaryota; kingdom Viridiplantae; phylum Streptophyta; class Pinopsida; order Pinales; family Pinaceae; genus Pinus; species Pinus taeda. Next base: position 81,666 of record APFE031648859.1, on the reverse strand, counting down.
TTTTATGACCTCGTGCTATTCTGTCAACTGAATGACTTTTGCCCAGTCTGCATCTCTACACACAAAGATAGCAAAAAATCAGTTTCTTGTACTAGATTTGCCCATTCTATCACCAAATGCTTTCATTCAACTTTAGATGATATTTTCTACATTTTAATCTATAAATGGAGATAATATTATAAGGATGTATGGTAAATGAAGCATTTTACAAAGAGAAATCATACCTTTTTCTTGTCCCAACAAAAGCCTTAACCGCCCAACAACAACCAAATTCAAAGAATCCTAAGAAGTAGTATCCTAAAAAGAATGGTCCTAAACCAAACAAGGGTCCTAAGCAATTTCAGTCTAAAAATGAAAAATCATTTCAATAAAATGATAAGGAAAATAAAAACAAAGGGAATAATAAATATTGATAGACATTGCAACTTTTGTAATTGAGATGACCACTTAGAATCCAAATGCTTTAAGAAGATGGAAGCCTTGGAAGCAGCAATGAAGAAGCATAACATCCATTTGGAGCATTCTTCAACTTCAACTTCATCTTCAAGAATAGCACTTTATGCATGTGGTTATCAAGCATCTCGGTCTGGTTATGCAGTAAATGTATCTTCTTCTTCTTATTCTCATGAGTGGCTCATTGATTCTCGAGCTTCTTATCACATGGCCAAAAGTGAAGCCATGTTTTCTTCATTAAATGATTGTACCACCAAACATATATATGTTGGTGATGATAGGTATCTTAGTGTTGTAGGAACTGGAACTATTCATCTAGACAATGGTCAATTTAATAATGTATTATGTGTTCCAACCTTATCCTTCAGCCTTCTATCTGTATATCAGATAACTCATTTAGGTGAAGGTAAAATTGTTGAATTTTCACCTCATGATGTTGTAATTAAGGACCTAAAAGATCCTAGACATATTTTAGCTAATGGCATTGCTAATGATTCTACAAGGTTGTATAAGTTTCACAACTTTGGGTCATCAAATCTTTCCTCGGTATTTATTTCTCATAATGATGAAGCGAGCAAACTTTGGCATGAGCGATTTGGTCACTTAAACTATCACTCCCTTCAAAATCTATGTAAAGAAAATATGGTGTCAGGCCTTCTTCTTATGGTATCCTGCAGATATGGTGTTTGTTCTCGATGTGTACTGAGAAAACTTCATCGAGATAGTTTGGAAAAATGTGCCTCTTGGAATGCCTCAACCCCTTTACAACTTGTGCATAGTGATTTATGTGGTCCACTTCCACTTGTTTCATTCTATGACTACAAGTATTTCTTAACTTTCATTGATGATTTCTCTAGATGCACTTGGGTATACTTCTTAAAACTCAAGAGTGAAGTATTTAGCATGTTCTTGGCCTTTAAGGCCTTTGTTGAAAAACAATATGGACATCGAATTCTTAAGCTAATATCTAATAATGGCAGAGAATATGTTAACAACAAATTCATCAACTTTTTCGCAAAGCATGGAATTCAAATGCAACATATTTTTCCATATACTCCACAACAAAATGGTGTAGTTGAAAGGAAGAATCACACCTTAAAGGAAATGGACAATTGTATGCTTCAATCTAAAGGACTTAGTCTTAATTTTTGGGCATAAGCAATTCACTGTGCAAATTACATAGTAAATCACACTCCTACTAAGGTTTTAAAGAATATCACTCCAGAAGAAGCATGGAGCTTAATTAAATGAGATTTATGTCACTTTCATATTTTTGGAAGTGAAGCATGAGCCCATATTCCAGATGAGAAACATAAAGCTTTAGAAATTAAGAGTGAAAAATGTATTTTGTTGGATATTCTAAATATGTCAAAGGATATAGACTTATTCCACTTAAGCCCAAAAATGTTAACATTAGAAGAGATGTAAAGTTTTCTGAAAATATATTAGCCTATGAGCCTAATTCGGCGAATGTGACACTTCTCTCCATCCCTTCTACTTATGAAAATATTTCTTTAGATTCATATGATGATAGCGAGGATGACAATCCCCCCCCACCTTTTGAGGATCCTCCTTCAGCTCCTCAGCTTCCAAAATGGGTCTGTGCTACTTGGGATGAAGCAGGTTATCTTGCAGGTGATCCTACAGATCAGTGATGTATACATTCTCAGTTCGATAGAGCCTCTTCTTTATTGGCTCAAGCTTCAACAAATTATGATCCTCACATGTTTGCAGAAGCTTCAGGCCATCCAGATTTGGACACATCTATGAATGAGAATATCGTTCATTATTGGCAACTAGTACATGGGATCTTGTTCCTCTTCCAAAGGGACGAAAAATTGTTATATGCAAAAGGGTTTAGAGAACCAAGTATGGAATAAATGGAAAAGTTGATAAACATAAAACTCGTCTTGTTGCTAAAGATTTTTCACAAGTTGAAGGCATTGACTATAATAAAACCTTCTCCCATGTTGCCAAAATGAACTCTATACGCCTTATTGTTTCCCTTGCTGACTCTTTCAAATGGGAATTCCATTAGACGGATGTTAAATCTACCTTCTTACATGGGGACTTGCATGAAGAAATATATATGGTACAACCTATTGGCTCTATCCAAACAGACTCCAACCTTATATGTCAGCTTAAGAAATCTCTTTATGTCTCAAGCAAGCCCCTCGGGCTTGGTATGCCAAAATGGATAGCTTTCTTTTAGATACTTGTTTTTCTAGGTGTCATTTTGACAATATTGTCTACACCAAGAAAGTGGGTAAGTCTCTTATCATTCTTGTTCTTTATGTTGATGACCTTATCCTTACTAGAAATGATTCCAACCTTATAAACCATGTGAAGTCCAACCTTAAAAGGAAGTTTGAAATGGCAGAATTAGGACACTTGCATTATTTTCTTGGTGTTCAAGTCTTGCAATCCAAGGAAGGTATTTGCCTTTCCCGGTCCAGGTATGCCTGTGATATTCTATGTCACTTTCACATGGAAGACTGTAAGATAGGCCCTTCTCCCTTTCAGTCTAGAGCAAAACTTCCAGTCACTTGTACTTCCCCTGAAGTTGATGCTACCTTATACTGTCAACTTGTAGGAAAACTTTTGTATCTGACCCATACCTGTCCTAACCATTCCTTTGTTGTTGGCCTTATTGCTCGGTTTATGAAAAGCCAAATGAAATTCATTGGAAAGAAGCTAAAATAATACTTCATTATGCTCAAGCTACAATTCAGTTTGGGATTCATTACAGTTCAAAAGCATCTCCTCTATTGGTTGGTTCACGGGGGCTTCACTCAATGAACCAATGATCTATCACGTGCGTTCATGGCATATTAAACAATACCCTTAATTTACCTACATATTGGAAAATACCCCCAAGAATCACATTATTTAACCCCCTACCAATACAAACTCAATACACCTTCCCATTTTAAAAAATCCATACTTCCACTAGATACTGTAGGCATCCATTTTTTCATTATTTTTTTTATACCCCTTTATATTTTTTCGTTAACTTTGAGCTCCATTTTTTATACCTGCCAATATAAAAACCCTTTACCCCCTATATATCCCCCAATATATTATGCCAGTTTTTCCTCATTATATATCCCCCAATATGAACCCACGTGGTATGATATTGCTCCCCCAGTGAATCCCCCGTGGGTTGGTTTCACTGATCCCGATTGGGCTAGTGACCCTAATGATTGGAAGTGCACTACAGGTTATCTATTCACTCTTGGTTCTTGACCTATTACATGGGCTTGCAAGAAACAAAGTGTAATTTATCTTTCTTCAACAGAAGAAAAGTATCATGGTGTCGTAGAAGCTAGTAAGGAAGCCCTGTCGCTTCATCAGATCCTGTCAGAGTTTGGCTTTCAGGAGTAGCATCCGACTACGCTTTCGTGTGATAATCAAAGTGCCATTAAACTATGCAAAGGTCCAGTCCAACATCAGCACAACAAACACATTGAACTACACATACACTTCATCAGAAATCTCATTAATGACCATGTTCTTGAAGTGCAATATTGTTCAACCACTGATCAAGTTGTAGACAACTTTACAAAGGCTCTCACAAAGGAAGAGTTTAGCAAACTTTGATTTATGGTTGGAGTTCGGGAATTTGTCACTAGGGGGGATAGGCTCTGATGTCTCCTTCCTTCTCCTATTGTATCATATTTTTACATCCTTCAATCCTATCCCAAGTTGTTCTTAACGAGTGATGTTAGGATATTCCGACACATAGGAAATCATTAAGTATAACTTGGTCTAGTGTAGATTTAGGTAAAATGTTTATCTTTACTATGTACTTTTGTAAATTACAATTCGACGGTCACAATATGTTCTAGACATGAAGTGATTTGACGATTCATTCTCTCCTCGGTATTACCGACACTTGATCCATGGCTTAACACTTGATTGGTCCATGATCTCTATTTAAAGAGAATGGAGGGTCATTTGTAGGGTAACCATTCATGAGTAAAGCTTATGTAAATTTTATTTATTTTATTAATAAATTTCATGAAGTGGCCACGTTGGCTTAGGCTATGGACTATTTCCCTCTTTGAGGGTTTGAACTGTGTCAAGAATACAGGTGTATTGATCTGTGATCTGTTTGTGAGTGGTGTCCTTTAGTGTTCTGTCTGAGGAACTTACCCTATAATTCTTACACTATGGAGGCAAGCCAAGGAAATTAGTGTGCAAGGAAGGAGAGCATATTGTGCAAAGGGCAGCCATTCGAGCCAAGGTATGCAATTTGGCCACAACATACACACAATCTGCCTAAATTAACTAGGGAAAAACACATGGTTCCCTTGGCATCTACACGAACATCACATAATATATATCCCACATGAAATAAAAAAGAGAATATTCATATTATAAAATGTAAAGCATAGGATTTCCTTAGCATCCCCACACGACCAGCATATACACACAACTTGCATAAAATAGTTAGGCCAAAAAACATGATTCTCTTAGCATCCTTGCATGACCATCACATATGCATAACCCTTTCTTTTCAAGAAAAAAACACTTCCTTTCACTATTATTAAAGAAGTTGCAAGAGATTTGAATTTTTTCTATACACCTTTACGCAACGAGGAACTAAATCTATGTATATGTAATCTAATATTTCTATATGTTATCTCTTATCATAGTGCTTTAGACCCTGACTGGATTTTTATAAGAAATACAAGTGAACACAAACTGTAATGTTTCCAAATTACCAGGACCTTCAGCTGGTTCTACAAGATAATTAAATGCCTATAAAAAAAAACTAACACATCCCTACAGAAAATACTTGTTTTGTCCATCATATCTTAATGAACCCTGGTTGTTGAATTATGTCATTTGAAAAAATAGAGTATTTGATCAATTTTAGGACTATATTGGTGCCTTATTTCAAGAGATTGTTAGCCTCCTAATTATGTTCTCTATAAATATGTGTTATGTATAACCTTTAAAATGAAATTATCAACATTCTGATCCTCTTCATCCAATTTGAAAGCTCCAACCTACAACTAAAACACATATATTCCTTCACAGTGGCCAATCTACATTTGTGAGAGTGATCCATACCTAGATGGTTATGCTCGTGAGAGTCATCAAGAGGAAGATCTAGATGTCCCATATCGAGAAACGATTGGGGACAGAGGAGCCTATTCTTTTCTTTTTGGGTTCAAGTCTGTTAACAATAAAAAAATTCTCGCAGGAGAAAGAACAAGTCTTATTTATTTTTTAGTTCAATAGTTGTTTGGTATTTAATTTTGAAGTTTTCGGGAGTGAGATTGTTTAAATTCCTACTCATTGATAACTAACTTTGGCATTGACTTGGGTCTCATAATTTGATCTTGCTAAGGCAAAATGTCAGCACAAACAATGCCTAGTCTAGTGCCAGCAAGTTATTTTTTTCCATAAAAAATACACATAGAAATGTTACAAGAATATAACATTATTCTCAATAAATAATAAAATATTAATAGAATACATTTAGTATATAATAACCATAATTTCAATAATCCACTATGTTCACTATAAATTAATTTATTTAGCTCTAAAATGATTGCATAAAATAATCTATAAACGAGGAGTGAAAGAAAATTGATATACACCCTAGTGGTAAAGTCTGTTACATGGGTAAAAAATGCTAGTCTCAATTAATATTTATGTTGTAAGGACAAATTATACTCTCTTCAGAATATATTCTACCAAGAATTCTATCCCTATATGCATTGTTTGCATTTTTTTATGATTGGATTTGATTGGTGTACTAAAAATTATTGTCATTGTTCTGTATTACAAAATCCAAAGGAGGCCATGGACATAGGATGTGGATGGTGTAGAAATAATAAATTGTAGAGATGAAAGTGGGTCAAAGAAGATATCGAAATGGAGTTTTCATATAAAATGAAGGTAAGAATACAAAGCAACCTCACTCAACCAAATGAGGAAGGTCTTTATGAATTCACAAGTACTACAACATAGAGGAGAGAAAGTCAATATTTTTTTCCATGAGGCCTTTCAGGGAAAATTTATTGGTTGAAAATGCGTAGGAGTGGTGATTAAATGTTATTCTATGATCAAGGGGGATGTTTGAAAATTAGGATGGCCATGTGGGATAGGGATGTTGGATAATTTTCTTGTTGAAATTTTGGGTCCATGTATATACCTAAGGTTAATTTTTTTTTCAAATCCAAATTAACATGATATCAATATAATAAATATATGGCTAAAGTGATGTTTTTTGTTGGATGGCATATTCATTGAAATGATATAATTGGTGTACTAAACATTATTGATTACGTTATGTATTAAGGGAGATAGATGAGGCCATGGAAACAGATAATGTCGTATCAAATGAGGACACAATGGATGACGCAAGACATTAGGTGCTCAAGTTTTGAGTTAACTTAGGAAAAATTGATATAATGGAATTTTATATGTCTATTTTTTCACGATATTATTAAATTTTATAGTGTATTATCCAATCTCGATAAAGATTAATGCACGTTTTGATTATTTTAGATGGAGATTGGATAAAATACAGAGCCTAAGCCTTCAACTAGTAAAAGACAAAGATATGTACATGGAAGTGAACCTAAAACTATCAAATCACATAGAGGACAATGGCTGGAAGAGGATATGGAAATGGATCCTACATACACAACAAATGATTGCACTAAACAAGTTGTTATTTAGGACTATAGTACATGGGATGAATACTTTGAGAAAATTGTTGTTTGTGGATGTTTTATCTGTCGTGAAAATAAGAAGTTCAAGTGAGTTATTGCACAAACAAATTACATAAATGATGACATCCTAGTGAGTAGTATGCCTCCTATAATCAATTTGAATCCAATAGGAATTATAGTAAGGAATTTTCCAGTTTGATATAAATAATATGTAATCTTCTTTTGAACATTGTTTCATATTATTTGAATAATTAACATTTTTCTTAATTATTACTTGTAGGATAAAGTTCTTGGTTTAAAGTTTCCTAGAGCACTGACTTCCAACCTAGAGGTTGATGATACATCTAACAAAAATATATGCACATATACCAACTCAGAAGATGAGGAATCAACAAAAACAAGTAACATAACAAAAACCATTTTAAATATGCTTAATTTTCTTGAAGACGAGAGGAAGGTGGACTACATACCCTATGAGAATGAATATGATGGGGATGATGAATTTCCATTGAGTTTGATAAAAATTTAAAAAGAGATATTTTACCATTGGCTATATTATTCTTTTCCTAGTGATCAACAACCACCTAGAGTATATGAGGTGTTTCAATTTTGGGGATACAACCACATGATACGACCCTCCAATATTCATGGAGTCAATCTACTCCTCTTTATTGTCCAAAATATACTTGTGGGATCTAAACATAGAAAAAGGTCACAACAGACCACTAGGAGATTAATTCCATACTATGGATTTTCATATTACAGTGGTTAATGGAGAAGGCTATCAGAATCTAAGCATAACCTGTCAGCGTATAAATTTGAATATGTATACACATCATATCTAATTGCAAAGTGGAGAACAAATGAATAGAGGTCATATTATATATATAGTGGACTTGTACGCACATAGACACAAAAAGCTATTGTCGGATTTATAGTAAGGGAAGGGACCCTACAATAAGGTTGAATTGTCAATTTTTTGAGGAAAGCGAGGTCGATAGATTGATAATGCTTGAGGCTATTATTGACCTTACCATTGGGGATGAGTTATTTATTAATTACCCCTTTCCTAAAACACACTCCTAAGCAAAAAAAAAGAAGCGAAGAATAAGGTCTTCCTAAGGATGTTCTTAAGGGAAGAAAACCAAAGAATAATCAATGAGTGTGGACTAATGTTTTATAAAACATGTTATTAAAATTATGTTTTATTTTAAATTGTTTTATAAAAAAGACAGTATATAAAATAATTTTCCATTATTCCACATATATATCTTGAATAATGAAACATTATAAAATTTATATTTTTATTTGTTAAGACATTTGATTTTATTTCTTTGAAGTTGACATATTTATGATTTATCCACTTGTTGCCAACATTAAATAATGATGGTGTTTGTTTATGGCTAGAAGATATTTATCGTATACCTACTAATACCTAAGATCAAATTGGGTTATTAATATTTGGACGAGATGATCCGAACCATCTTTTAAACCATAACAAGGTGAAAAGAGAGAGAGATTGAAAACAACACCACTAGATGAGAAAATTTGAAGAGCTTATGAGAACGGCATACATTGATGACATGCCACCTAGCCTTAATGATGATCATTATGATAGTGAAAATACAATGCATGAAGAAGTTTTGAATGAAATTCTTGTAGGTTTCTTTGGGGATGGAAACAATGATGACGATAAATGATGATAGTAGGGGTAACTACCACCAACCATAATCTTGATGGTAAAAATCTAAAAGACTCAATCAAGCAAGAAACTAAGACACCCATGTTTAGATCAGGTGCACGTAGAAAATAAAAAATTGCATGCACACTAATATTATTAGAAATAAAGTCACTGTTTGGTTGGTCAGACAAAGGAGTTGACATCTATTTCTTACTTTGAATTGTCAATTAGTGTACGTAATTCGTAAACATTCATCAACTTCATTTATATTTATTTAAGGGGATTTTAAAACCATATATTGTATGTAACAATCCTAATATGGATTGGCATAGTAAATATGTCCATCATAAATAAAGCATTCAATTGATTTAATCTCATGTAACCTTATAAGGCACTAAAAACTAAAATATTCCCCAAAAAGAATGTATTTCCATCAGCTTGCAAAAAGTGGTCAATTGTTGGTTGAGTTGGGGATTATAAGCAAATTCATTCATGTAAAAGTGAGTGCATTTTGTATGAAGATGAATATCAAAATGAGGTAGAATTCCTTGTATGCAAGAGAACAAATATTTCACAAATGTTCAAGGTCCTATTATTCCAAAGAATGTTTTACATCACATGCCAATTATACCTATAGTTCAACGAATGTTTCATTGCAAGAAACCTGTACAAATGTGTACTATCATGCAAAGAGCAAGAGTAAATATGGATTCATGTGAATTCTATCTGACTCCAAAGTAATGAAACACATAGAGGAAGAATGGCCAATAAAATTCAAAGATGAACTCCATAATATTAGGTTTGGTCTTGAAATTGATGGGGTGCGCCCATTATCTTTCCTAGGATCAAATTATAGTTTTTGGCAAGTCAGATTGATAGTATACAATATTCCACCATGGATTAGTGCTAGAAAGGAGAACTTTATGACTCTCGTAGTTCCAAGAAAACATCAAGTAAAAAAAATGGATGTTTATATTCCACCTTTTATTGACGAGACGAAATTGCTATTGAAACACATAATAATGTTTGATGTATCACATCTTCCATCAAATAGTTCCTTCATGTTGTATGGTGTGTTATGTTGGATTATTCATTATTATCGAGAACTTGGTGTTTGTTCTGGTAAGATAAAATGTTTACATATTTGCACATATAATTTATTTTCATCCCAACTTTCATACATACATTTATACTATTATTTTGATGTTATTAACATTACTTATTGAATTTTAAGGCTTCAAACAAAAAAATTATTTACATGTCCAAGATGTGTAGAAAAATTTCAAGGGCATATTCTAAAGATCTACATATATTTATTTATTCAAAGAACAAGGTTTTTCTACCACTAGATCATAAGTTTATAAATCACTAGAAGAATTAATTTGATGGAAAAGTTGAAACTAGAGTCCCTCCCATGATTATGGGTCTAAATGATTGGCTTAATAAGTATGAAGATGTTGAATCAAAATCTTGGGAGCTTTTTTTTGATAGGTGTGATTCAGTTGAAGAACAAGAACAAGTTTTAGTTAATATGCCATAAGCAATGAAAAGGAAATCCATATTTTGTGAGCTATGTTACTCGAAGGATCTGCTAATATCTCACTATTAGATCCTATGTGCATATTAAAAAATGTCCCAGATTCTATATTTTGACATATATCAAGCAAAGAGAAGGAAAACTTGTCTTCAAGGAGAGATATTTCTCTTTCACGTACCAGATTTGATAAAAGAATTTTTTGGCCAGATAGGGAAAATGAAACAAATGTAGAAGATCCATGGATTTGAAAAGAAAAATATATACCAAGTAAAAAAAGTCATTCATTCGATGAGGACACCTACTAGATATGGGTCATCATTGGAAAAATATTTTAAAGTTGATGGGCATGTGACATGATTTAAAATACATGACTTTCATAATTTTATGAAGGTATTATCATCATTTAACTTTTACTGATAACATTGATTAAGTACAAAATACATTTTGATATTCTATTGTGAGAGAAAAATTACTAATGACCACTGAGGAATGTTTTTGATATCATATCATGCCTTTGGTAATTGGGGGGATTCATCTCTTATCATTGAATTAAGGAATGGCATAAGTTGATTGTTAGCATTGCAAGGTATGTAATATGAAATGCTCATGTGTGAGAGACATAGATATATTATATGTCTTTTTAATTTTTGGCTAAAGGTTCATACTAATTTTATATTCTTATATTAGGTGGGTGACCTCCAAGGAGATCCAAAACTGTGAACTGAAAAAATGGAAGAAGGAAATTGAAAGAAATGTATGTGTATTTGAGAAGGAGCTCTCTACAAGTTTCATGGACTTACAAGTCCATATACTTATACACCTAGTTGATGGCATTGAATTGGCAAGTTTCATATCGACAAGGTGGATGTTTTTATTTAATAGGTATATGAAAACTCTAAAAATATATGTCTAACAAAAGGCACATCTAGAAGGTGACATGGTTGAAGGGTATGCATTGAATGAAACAATTTTATTCCTATGTGAATTTATTAGTAAGGATTTTGAAGATGGGCCATGCTTTTGTGATCAAGAACGAGCATTAGATATTATTGATGGAGAAAAAACACAATCTAATGGTTTTCAAGTAGAAATTAGTAAGTAAATTCATGATCATTGTGGTTGTTTTCCTTTCAATCATTTATTTACTCTGTTTTTCAAATTAACAACATATGATTTGGAGTTTAAAACAAACATGTTGACATATAATAGGTGTAGGAAAAAGTTTATACTTGACAAGCTCATTTTGTACCAGATGGAATTTATGAACAAAGGGATTGATTTATATGATAAAAAGAGAGAAGTGTTAGAGGAAAGGAGACAATTTAAGAGATCGAACCCAAGGAATACTCCACTTCCCATTTATATGCTTGGAGAACCAGGCAAAGATTGCATACTACAGTGGGTTATCAAATAAATTCAAAATCAAATAGATGATCCAGGTATAGATTCAAACATAAAGGAAGATGAAATCAACATCTGTAGAGTTGTAAATGAAAGGTATTGTTGGAATTTTACAAAATTTTCTTTCCTTATAGTTCTGACACTATTAACTATTTTAATTTTTATTATTATATTTGTTTTCACTGAAATAAATGGTATTTCACAAGCGAGGAAATAATGCAATGTGGCCATATGGTTTACATTATCGTGTAGAAAATGTGGATGTAAAGAGATGATCCTTTGATCATGGCATCATGGTTTATTTCAAGCAATCTAGTTGATCAAGATCAAAAGATAAGAATATTATTGAAGGGACTCTATAATATGTTGGGAAAATCGAAGAAATTATTGAGCTGGATTACCACTCTTTCATATGTTGTATTTTTAAGTGTAGTTGATATGAAGAATTTGAGAGGACACTGAGATATGGTACCTATAGTTGACTATTTTTTATAGATTCCTCAAGGTTCCTACGAGAGGATAAGGAGCCTTATATTCTATTAATTCATTGTGAGTATTTATTTCTTTAACTCAAACAAGAAGCAATAATGATAATTAATCTATTAATTCATAGTTTATTTGAATATATATATATATATATATATATATATATATATATATATATATATATATATATATATATATATATATATATATATATATATATATATATATAGATATAGATATAGAATATATATATCCGTGTGTGTGTGTTTATTAAACAATAAAATTGTTGTAACATAGCTCTAATATATCAATGTTGTTCATGTTTAGGTATTTTTATATGAAGTTATGTTGGATGTAAAATGGATATTTGTGATACATTATGATCCAATTTTAAGACATGTATTTGATGATGAATTAGTGGGTACTGAGCAAAAAAATGATGACAAACAAAATGAGAGAGAGGAATTAGAGAACATCAAAGAAATTGACATCCATGATTATGTTGAAGATGGTTATGTTCAGGCACAATAAGACAACAATCCAAAGTTAGATGATTTTACAGAAGACATCAATTTGGATGGTATAGAAAACGATGATCCAAATGCATATGGTAATAATATAGATGGTCTATAGTGTAATTTTAAGGATGATGAAGATGATGCAGGTCAAGATGAGGATGATGATAATATCAAATACTTGAAAGAACATATGAACATTGACAATGATTCACTCGATGACATTCTTGCAAAAAAATAATGTTAATGAGAAAGAATTCTAAATTTTCAGAGTTATTTGTAATCCATGTAAAAATATTGATGATTTTTATGGCCTAAACATTGAAATGCTTCATTATTATTTGTGTTGAAATAAATTATGTATTGTAGTATCCTTAAAGTGTTCAATCTTTTGTATGAATTGCTGGCAGAAAAAAACTAGGATTACTTGGATAAGGGTTAGCATGGTTAGTGGTCATTTATTGTTTGATAATAGGTTAGAGGTGTTGTCAGCTTATTGGTTAGACTCATACTAAGCTAGGATGAATATCCTATTGAATAACAATACATTAAATATGCAATTATTAAAAAATATGATTGCATATATCGTGTATGTAAAACAATGTAAATACAAACAATTAGGCTACATGGATGCAAAATTTGTTCATCGATTTATATTATAAAACAAATTGAAATATTGTACTAATCCTATGAAAAATCCTTTTCTATGTATAAAATTAGTAAAACTTAATTGTATTAATGTTCTTTAAGAGTAGCCCCTAGTGGTGTGGCCTGTAGGCCAGTGAACATGTTGTAAAGGCATTTGTATCATTGTGCAGGCTACAACTTCAACCCTCACTTTATCCGTGCATTGTTCTTCGGGTTGGTCGGTTGCATCTAGCAGCTATAGTGGGAGTCGTCAGGTACTGACCCCATGTCACATGAGTGTAATAACAACCACATTAACAATTGCTCCACCTATTAAAAAAATATTTCTTTATGACTAAAAAATTAATCTACAAGCTGAATCATTCAATTTGGCCTTGTAATGAAGGTTGGGTAGGCATTTCTGTCAAGCAGGCTAAAATTGCCTTGCTTCACTAAAATGCATGCTCAGGCTTCATTTCTATGCCAACATGGTTGATTCAATTTTTATATTATTTATTTATTAACTAAGAAAATACATTATGTCTTTTGATTAATACTTTAGAATGTTAGAGATATAATTGATAATTTCTTGAGGCTTAAAGCCTTATTTTTATACTATTTTGTTAATCTTAGAAGGATATTTTGTCTGATGAGATAAGGATATGTGGATTATGTTCGTGATGATGTTGATATATATGGTCTTATCAACCAACTATTTTGTTTTGATGCTACTAAATTTGTATCTCGTGTGAGATTTATGAAATTTTCTTATTAATAGAAGTTAAATTTTCCTTTGGAAAAAAGGGATTGGAGTCTCCCATTACTATAATAGACTTAAAACCATGCTCAAGAAGAAAGAAGAGACCCTTGCAATCAACCGACATCTCTACCTAATTAACTGAGGCAGTGCCAATCCCCTGGGCATAAAATAAGATTTTTTTACCATTTTCGTTATAAATTACACTTCTAGCTCCAACGATACCACAGATTTCCTTTTGAGGCACCCTAAAGTAGATTTTTCCATATTATGCACTAAGAATATCATAATGTTTTTCTACTATGGAAAGAAGACATATTTTGTATTTCAAATAGAAATTTAGTGCATTCCATAGTGCCGATTTCTCATTTTAGTAAGCTATCAACTTATAAATGTCCATTACATTGTCCAAAAATAAAAGAGTAACTAAATCTTAGGGAGACAACAACCAGATAAAAAATCCATGAAGGAGACATAAAAGTAAGTCCTCAAAAAAGACTAGAAATTTATTCAAAAATGCACGTTAATGGAAAATATAATGATATATTATGCACATTATATATATATAATATATATATATATATATATATATATATATATATATATAACACATCTTTAAATATGTCTACATAGATATAACACCTAAAAATTGCTATTCTAAAACTCTAGGATGCTTGGGAGGATTCTGCAAGACCTCCTCTTGAGAAGGAGTGTCGCTTTCCTTGTATGGAGACATGTGATTATTCTAGTGTTGTAACATACACATCATTTAGTTTTTGTTGAAGCTCTTGATTTTTCTTTTCATAATTTTCTCTGAAATTGGGCTTTTATTTTCTTAGCCTATTCAATAATCATGGATTCTTCATATATTTCTCCTTGGGCTCAGTTTCCTTCCTTTCAAGATCTTCCTTTGTATATTTCAGTTGATATGTAGAATTGGCCAGTTCACTAGTATGTTGTTGCACTTTATCTTCAAATTAACTTTCCATCGATTGTTGCTGATTTGTAATAGATATAAGCAGTATTTCCTCGTGTGGACCTCTATAATTACTACTATAAATCAGAAATATGAGATTTCAAATATTGTATCTCCATGTCACATCCAAAGTTATCTTCTTTACAGTTTCTCATGAGATCATTGTGTAGTTTTGTAATTGTTTTTTTATCTCTAAGCTACCTTCTTCTTCAATTATTTAACAAGTGGCAGTGAGGCATATAGATCACCCACAAAATTCATGGTTAAGATAATCTTCTCTAAAGCCTTCACTTGTGCTTTTAGATGGAGTTTCTCTGAGTCCATTTAAGGATTTTTTTACTCCTATGTCCTCACTTGTATCTTTACCCTTACCCTTTCCTTTATCCCCACTCTTTGTATCACCTTCTTTACTATGCAAATATTTTTCCTTTTCAAGTTCTTTAATATTGTGTTCTACCTAGATAATTTAATGATATCTCCCTTTCAACCTATTAGCTTTCATATCACATGATTTCTTCAACTTAGACACTTTTTTTCTTGTATTGTTCAACCTATGATTCATGCTTCCATTGGTCATCTCTAGATTTATTTGAAAAATCATCCTTTAAATATTCAATAAATTTATCTTTTTCTTTCAATATCCTGACTAATTTAGCCTTAGAAGTATCTAAAATTTCCAATGGAGGTATACTGAGAACCTTTGGTCTTCTTCTCATCTCACCTTCAAGTTCACTAATTTTTTCATTACTTGTAGCTTGAGCTTTGCTTGTAGTGCATCTATCTCCCTTATAAAACCATCTCTCATTATGGATATTAGATTAAGCAATTCATCAATAATTTTATCCTTGGTGTCTATGTCTTTTATTGATTTTTGTGTTTGTTGCACAATTATTGATTGCAGCATTACAATATTTTTTTATGTAATCAACAATATCCTTCTCCTTTAGTTCATACTTTTACTTCCATATTTACATAAAGGAAGAATCTTCGATTACAACGTGTTTGTAATGGATCATTCTATCATATATTGATAAAAAAATCTATTATCAAAATTGTATGTTGGATTGTGCACATTTAAACTTGGAGATGTAGATGTTTAATCATCTATAAAAGGGAAATTATATTGAAGTGCAAACTATTTAGAAGGAATTCTATCTATTATAGAAAAACCAGCACTACATGCTTCCATATAATAGTTTATACCTTACTGTTCATCTTCATCTATACATAGATGTAAGTCTACTACTGTTGGCATTATGATGCATGTGTTGTACTTGATGGAAACCCACTTGTAGCAAAAACAGCTCACTTGTATATGGTAACTAGATGAATCTACAGGACAGATATCAGATGTGATAGAATGCATGGCATTTGTGTTTATAGATGTGACCAAATGGAGGGAAGTTCAAAGGAATCAGTTCAGAAGTAATGTACAATGGAAAATCACATTATAAACAGGTCTATTCATAGGGAACAAAGTAATGGTACAAAAGAAGAGGATGAAGGAACAAAGGACTACATATCAGAATCATGAAGTTGAAGAAAAAGGACATTTTAAGGTATGTTAAGTTGTATACGGGGGCTCACTGTACAAAAAGAGCGTATACACACATGTTAACAGAACAAAAGGAGCATATGCGTATACACACATTTTCAGAAGAGGAAAAGCACACACATGTTGGAAAACCAAGGTTTTTGTCTGAGGTATTTAGTCCAAGGTATTTTGGTCCAAGGTATCTGGTCCGAGGTATTGACCCTAGGTATTTGATCCAAGGTATTGGTCCTAAGTGGTTTTGGTCTAAGGTATTGAGAAAGGCTTAAAACTATATAAGGAGGAGAAGGTCATTAGGCCAAAGCGTGCAAGCATTGAATATCTTATGAAGTGTTAGATCAAATATGTAGGTTATGGGTTTCGAATGCTTTGTTTGATCTGAACTAAGGATGCACCTATGTGGTTGATGATGGATGAGATCTAATGATGTATCAAGATCATAAAGTCTTATCATTATGTGATCTGATAATGGATAGTCTAGATCTAAATATTGACGCATGATTTATTCTATAAATGTTATGATATGGGTATGACTGAAGTCTGGAATAGCTGTGAACTTAAATTAGTATTTGCAGATCTGTAGGCTGTTTCGCTTTGGTAAAAGCATGTATACACGCTAGTTAGTCACATCCAAGTAGCGTATAACTTATGAAGTATGATATTTGAAGTTGCAGTTGGTTTTGATTGTTGTTGCAGAGTTCTGCATTCTGCTCTATGTTTTGGTGGCTCTATTTTGGTGACAATGCTCTAAATGTTCAAATTTATTGATTGAGATTTTCTTCAGTGATAATGGATGAGATCTATGATGGATCAGGATCATAATAACTTATCGTTATGTGGAAGGGCTAGATCTGATAGCTAACACATGTTTAATACTTTATATGTGATGATTTGGCTATGTTTGAGGTTGGGAATTACAGTGAAGTTATAAGTAAGTATTTTCACATCTATATGGTGGTTCTCTTTGGTGAAGTTGCTTATACACACTAGTTCGGCTCTTCCAAGTAGCGTATGCAAAAGAAAAGCTTAATGTTCAAAGATGACTAATCTATCACATCAATGCTACTGGTTTACTGCCATATGTCAATGAAGTCTTCTTAGATCTAAAAGCACAACTGAATGCATAAATAGTTTGTGTTTAATTTATTAATTGATTGAGAAAGAAGCATGATCCTTGTTGCTATCTATTTATAACTCTCTAATATGACAGTAGATCTTCAGAATGTCACTGATTGGTACAGTTTGTGGTTCAAAAGTCTTATGATTCAGTATCTATAGAGATATACACAGGTTGGGCTAAAGGAAGTAGCATATACACGTAGTTTGGGTTCAGCCAAGTAGTGTACACACTCTGATGCATGGCTCTGAGGTTATAGCTAGTTCTTAATGATGATGTAATGTTTGGGTTCAGATCTGTATACTGGTTACAATGATCTATCTGTTCTAGTTGATTAGTTGAATTTGATTAAGTATGAATGAATGGTTGACTCAGTTGTGTTAGAGGTTCAGAGGTTGTCAGTGATTGACTGAGTTGTGAGAAGTGATGATTGTGTTTCAGTGATTGGTTAATGTAGATGTATTTGATGGGTGTATTGTAGTTATGATTTATTGAGCTTCAATGTCGTTCTAGGAGTATCTAGTTTGAAAATTTATGAAATGTGGTCCATGGAGGAAGGAGAGAAGGTCATAGCCTTTTGCAGGCCAGCACCTATGTATTAGTAAACATATCAGCTAGTACAAGAGCTAGGGGATTAGAGCTCCCTTCCAGTAGCAGCTGGAAAACAATTGAAGGTTAGAGCCATCAATAGGTCAGCGCCTACATACTAGTGAACATATCGGCTAGTACAAGAGCTAGGAGGTTGTAGCTCCATTCTAGTAGAAGCTGGAGAACGAGAGAAGGATGTAACCTTATGTAGGTAGAAGTCCACGTACTGGTATGAGTCTGCACTAGTAGAAGACTGTAAGCATATTTTCTTATTATTAAAAGAAGACAGAGACGACAGTATCAGGTGGTTTTCACCCACATTGGGTTTCCACCTTAAGTATTGGTGTTCATGTGTGTTTCTTATCCGTGATGGTTTATTCTATTACTACTACACATGGTTATTGTTTAATATTTAATAAAGTACTAATGCATTGATTAAAGATCAACATATGATGAATTAACTGAATCATAAGTTCACTGGATATACGTTGGTTACCTTAAGAACAGTTACATGCACATGCAAGTTCTCCTTACTGAAGTAGTGTATATAAATATGATTATGGAAATGAAAAAGTTAATGATTTTTAAATACTGATTCACCCCCACCCCCTCCCCTCTCAGTATTATTTCCAACAATTGGTATTAGAGAAAGTCCTTTGGTAGAAGCTTGATCACTTGAAGGATATCTATAGAAACAATGGGAAAGAAACTAATGAAGAAAGAATGTCAAAAGAAGAAGGCATCTCAAAGGAACTGTGACAGTGGGAGAGAGGATTGGGGATAATGTGGAAGAAACTCTTCAGATTCAGAATCACCTTAGAATGAAGATGAACAAGCAAAAGGATTATCAGGTATGAATTTGTTGTCCCCTTGTGATACATTTCTCTGTTCATTTGAAGATAATGAAAGTGACAGCGAAATAACTGAATTTGCTCTTATGGGTGAAAGAGAAAGAAATCAAATAGAGGCAGAATTTAAAAGGATCACAAATATAATTAGACATCAAGAATAACTAATTTATAAAAGGGAATGTTCCTACAAAGAAGAAGTTACCAGATTAAAATATCAATTGGAGGAAGGAAACAAGGTAAGGAAGCAGTACAAGGAAAAGGAAGGTCAATGTTAAAAGCTGCAAGATGAAGTGACATCATTAAGAAATGAAGTAAGTGAAAAGAGTACAACAATCAAGAAACTTAAGGATAGATCCAGTTACTATGAAAGTCTTGAAGCTAAGATTCTCTCTCTAAAAGAAGATCTTAAAAAATCAAATAAGCAGAATGAAGAACTACTCCAAGCATTTGAAGAACAAGAAATCGAAGTTCTAGAATTAAGGAAACAAGTGGAAGAAGGAATAAAAGATGAAGAAATCATGAAGAAGTAATATCTTGAAAAAGAAGAGCAATATCAGGTTGAGGTAAATATCCTAAAAGGTAAATTAGAAGAAAAGAATAAACTTTTATGATTTCAAGATAGTACCAAGATTTTGGATGATATTCTTAGTAGTCAAAGGTATCCTACCATCAAATATAGTCTTGGTTTTCATAAAGTTGTTAAAGATGAATATAGCTTACAAAATGAAGCAAATAACTCTAGTGCAAAATCTGAAATGCTCAACAAGGAGATAAGAGGTCAACCCCACCAACAACCAAGGAAAGAGAGTCTTCAAAGAAAATCATTTATTGCTAACTATGGAAGTGATAATTGGTTCTTTCCTCTGATGAATAATGTTGAATGTTTTATATGTCATAATTTTGGACATGTTGCAGTAAGATGAGAAGTAGAATGGTTCAAGCTAATAATCATCACACAAAAACATCATCAACTTCCAAGTACTTCAAGGTATATTGCTTCTCTTACAATATGTTTTGTCACAAAGCCAATGACTGCTATAGAATGAATATGAAACATGTAAGATGTTATGCATGTAAAAAGTTTGGACGTATAGCAAAGGAATGCAGGAGAAAATTTCAGGCACCATACCAAAAGGAGAAAACATCATCACACTCGAAGATATGGAAGAAGAAGGAAGTACAGGCAGAAAAATGTGGCATGGCATAGTGTAAAGACATAACATACTTTGGGGGAGCTGAAAGTGTGAAGCTTCAGTGTTATAAATCTCATACACAAGTTTCTTGAATATAAGTCACGTATATACATGAGTTCGAAGCTGCATAGTCGTGTATATGTTGGTCTAATGAAGAAGCAGTGGGACAAACTTAGTAAAATCATCTAATATGATCAACTATCTTTTATGCCTTAATCATAGATGACTACAGTCTGTGGATGTTATTTATAAGTTCTCTTGATCTTCATAAGTTGTTGATATCTTGATGTATATTTGATTGATGATGATGCCTTGATATTTATTACTGATATATGCAATGATCAGATCTGACAGTGAACAAGTGGCACAGGTTCAAGGGGAGAATATGCTAGGCTTATAATATTGCATTGTTGGAATTATGTTTAAAAGTCTTTGGTATCGAATGATTCTTATCAATGGTGATGGTGCTTATGTGGCTAAAGTGTTTTGATACATCATTCTATGATGAGGTTTGCTTGGGGTTACATAGTTGTTATTCAGATCAGATTTATGTATGATTATGAATGACTTTTTTATGATGCATACAATACATATATATTGCTTACATGGTGATCTTCATAAGGACAAGGATACTTGAGTACACAACTTCATTACTTGATGATGAGCCATTCGTTTCTTTTATGCTACTATCATCATGCCTTCAAAAAATGCATAAATTTCATATGGCGCAGTTATGATGCATGATTCCTATAGTTCTTGGCTCTCACATGGTTGAGGATTGTTGTTGTTGATGGTATCAATAAATCCTAACACATGACTATGAGCTTATGGTTTTCTAGATACATATTGCTATCTCTTTCATGGATATACAGTATGCTAGATACATGGATGATTATTTGCATATTGATAAATATTGTTGGTTGGCCAAGAGAATGGTGTTATTGCAGGCATAGCCATTTGAAGACATGGATATTCAAATACATGGCTTACTTATTCACATAATGATTATGACTTCTGTTGATTATCATGGTTGATGCTTATTAGATGTGAGATGTCCCGTAGTGATGATACATGGTTTAAATATTGTGGGTTCTTGTGGAAAGATCATGTAGTTCTTCATGATGATGTTATGATCATAGATGATGACTATGGTGTTTTCACATATGATATGATGTGAATTCTTTTGAGTTTGGAGATATGACATATGTTTAGTTGATTCATGAAAGGTTACTGGTCTAGATGTTGCTAACAGATGCTTCTGGTGTAGATCATACATGATGTATGATAGTTGATGATGAGTATCATGGTCTTGTTTATATCTTTGATCTCTATTATAAATATCATTCGATTTAAAGGTCATATATAGACCCATGATGTAAAATGTCTCTATCTTTCGTAGTCTTTTAGTGGGTCCCTCTTGGTCATATGATGTAATTTGTATCCCCACTATGCATGGGAAGGATGATGTAATAATTACTATATTTCAGAGTCATGTATAAATAATTGGTATATCCTCACCTGGTTGGGTGGACGAGTTGAATTTGGTATGTCCCCACTTGGTTGGGAGATTGATGTATGTCTGAGTCATTGGTGATAGGAAGGTCATACTCACATAGTTGAGTTATAGAATCATGTTATTCTTTTGGAAAATATTTTTGCAAACTTTGCATATGGTCAAGGGGATCATGGACCTCGCATGGATGGTTTAGTGCATCTCAGTGTGTACAAAGGGGGAGCTTAATAAGAGAATTCAACATGTACTCAAGGGGAGCATGGACAACATAATGTATATCAAAAGGGGAGAATATCTTGGTCCGCTCTTTGCCCTTGATGTCAAAGGGGGAGAGTATTTTGGTGTTGCTTGTTATCTCTAATAATTTCTACAGCTTGCAGTATTAAACACAAACATGGTTGCCATCAAGTCCAAAGGGGGAGATTGTCAGCATTATGCTGCATGTGTTTTACTTAATGGCAACCCACTTGTAGAAAAACAACTCACTTGTATATGGTAACTAGATGAATCTATATGAGAGATATCATATGTGACAAAATGCATGGTAGTTGTGTTTACAAATGTGACAAAATATAGGGCAATTCAAAGGAATCAGTTTAGAAGTAATGTACAATGAAAAATCACATTATAAATAGGTCTATTAGAGGGAACAAAGTAGTGGTACAAACGAAGAGGATGAAGGAACAAAGGAATACATGTCAAAATCATGAAGTTGAAGAAAAAGAACATTTTTAGGTATGTTAAGTTGTATACGTGGGTTCACTGTACAAAAAGAGTGTATACACGTAGGTTAACAGAAGAAAAGGAGTGTATACATATACATGGATTTTCACAGGAGGAAAAGCACGTACATGTTGGAAAAACAAGGATTTTGTCTGAGGTATTCAGTCCAAGGTATTGATCTAAGGTATTTGGTCTGAGGTATTGACCCTAGGTATTTGGTCCAAGGTATTGGTCCTAAGTGGTTTTGGTCCAAGGTATTGAGAAAGGCCTAAAACTACATAAGGATGAGAAGATCATTAGGCCAAAGGTTGCAAGTATTGAATATATCAAATATGAAGGTTATGGGTTTCTGATGCTTTGCTTGATTTGAACCAAGGATGCACCTATGTGGTTGATGATGGATGAGATCTAATGATGGATAAAGATCATAAAGACTTATCATTATGTCATCTGATAATGGATAGTCTAAATGAATACTAACACATGATTTATTCTATAAATGTTATGATATGGGTATGACCAAAATATGGAATAGTTGTGAAGCCTTAAGTTAGCATTTTCATATCTGTACGTTGTTTCGCTTTAGCAAAAGTGTGTATACACACTAGTTAGTCACATCCAAGTAGCATATACCTTATGAAGTATGATATTTAAAGTTGCAGTTGATTCTGATTGTTGTTGCAGAGTTCTGCATTCTGCTCTATGTTCTGGTGGCTGTATTCTGGTGACAATTCTCTAAATGTTTAGATTTATTGACTAAGATTTTCTTCAGTGATAATAGATGAGATCTATGATGGATCAGGATCATAATAACTTATCCTTATGTGGATGGGCTAGCTCTGATAGCTAACACATGTTTTATCCCTTATATGTGATGATCTAGGTATGTCTGAATTCAGGAATTGTAGTGAAGTTATAAGTAAGCATTTGCACATCTTTACGTTGGTTCGCTATGGTGAAGTTGCGTATACACGCTGGTTCGGCTCTTTGAAGTAGCATATGAAAAATAAAAGCTTAATGTTCAAGGATGAATGATCTATCAGATCAGTGTTACTGCTTTACATTTGTCTCCCAATGAAGTCTTCTTAGATATGAAAGCAAAACAGAATGCATAAAGAGTTTGTGTTTCAATGATTAATTGATTGAGAAAGAAGCATGATCCTTGTTGTTTTCTGTTTAGAACTCTATAATATTATAGTAGATGTTTAGAATTTCATTGATTGGTACATTTTGTGGTTTAGAATTCTTATGATTCAGTATCTATAGAGATATACGTAGGTTGGGATAAAGGAAGTAGCGTATACACGAAGTTTAGGTTTAGCCAAGTAGCGTACACACCTTGATGCATGGTTTTGAGGTTACAACTAGTTCTGAATGATGATGCAGTGTTCTAGGTTTAGATTTGTATACTGGTTATAATGATCTATCTTTACCAGTTGATTAGTTGAAGTTGATTAAGTATGAATGAATGGTTGACTCAGTTGGTCATAGGTTCAGAGCTTCTCAGTGATTGACTGAGTTATGAGAAGTGATGACTGTGTTTCAGTGATTGGTTGATGCAGATGCATTTGATGGTTGTATTGCAGTTATCTTTTTTTGAGCTTCAATGTTGTTCTAGGAGTATCCAGTCTGAAAATTTATGAAACGTTGTCCCTGGAGGAAGGAGAGAAGGTCATAGACTTCTGTAGGCCGGTGCCTACATATTGGTAAACTTATCACCTAGTACAAGAGCCAGGGGGTTGGATCTCCCTTCCAGTAGCAGCTGGAAAATGAGTGAAGGTTGGAGCCATTAGTAGGTCAATGCCTACATACTAGTAAACATATCAGCTAGTACAAGAGCTAGGGGGATGTAGCTCCCTTCCAGTAGAAGCTGGAGAATGAGAGAAGGATGTAACCTTCTGCAGGTAGAAACCTATGTACTAGTATGATTCTGCACTAGTACAAGATTGTAAATAGATTTTCTTATTATTAAAAGAAGACAAAGATGACAATAGCAAGTGGTTTTCGCCCACATTGGGTTTCCACCTTAAATATTGGTTTTCATGTGTGTTTCTTATGTGTGATTGTTTATTCTATTATTACTACACATGGTTACTATTTAATATTTAATAAAGTACTGATGCATTGATTAAATATCAACATATGATGAATTAACTGAATCATAAGTTCACTGGATATACATTGGTTGCCTTAAGAACAATTGCGTACAAATGCGAGTTCCCCTCACTGAAGTAGCATATATAAATCTGATTATGGAAATGAAAACGTTAATTATTTGTAAATACTGAGTCACCCCCCGCACTCTTAGTATTATTTCCAACAACTACAACACGAATAGCTATATCTTCAACATATAAAATTGTATCAACAAAATTTTCCACACCTTCAAGAGAAGTATATTTAGGTTCTTCCTCAATTGTTTTCTTTGGTTTGTATCGTAATGTACATTTTAAGAGGCCTTGTTTGAACATTGGGTCGATACAAATCAATATGTTTTACAGTGCTCCTAGGAAATTGAACTTAACCTTCTTAATTTTACTATCTTGTAGGTCATAATGTAACATTTTAGCCAATAGATGAGGGACATATATAGCCATTCCTTCAACCTAATGAATAACTATTCTCATGTAGTCACTAAAAATATCTAGCTTGTGATGATTCATAATTGTCATAAGGACAACCTCAATCAAGGATTTGTATATTCCTTCAGTAACATCTTGCAAAATCCATTCCCTGAAACAAATACCTTTTCCCCACATTATTTACTAGCCATTTCAATATTTTCTAGCTTAAAGTTTTTCTTGGAGTTAAATATTGCTCCCCCTCTTTGTAAAATTTTTGTTGCTCTTGCAACCATATCAGGGTGTAGGTAAATCCTCAACAGAAATATTTTTAATTCCATGGTTTATGATCATAATTTTTTATGACCTCATATATCTCATAATTTTTGAAATTGAAATGTCAAAGCATAAATTTATAAACGTTTTCTCTTGTTACAATATCTAGCATATTTTGTGGGCAATTATTTGTATCTCTTCATGTATTGGCACCCTCTTGAATATTTTTATTGTGAACTTCTCCTAGGAATCTCATGTCTTAATTATTTGCAGGGAAGAGGACACCCTTATTTCAATTGAGGCCATCATTGTTTGGGTTCAAGGCACACTAGGTGAATGCAAGAATGCACACTCAATAAAATATGAAGAATACATACTGAATGCAAGAATGCATGATGATTAAAATGTGAGGAATACATGCACAAATGAGCTTTTTTCTTTATAAAATTATTTCTTTATTTTTCTATAAATCACTTTTACAAAGAAAAGAAAATTTTATTAAGTGAGTAGAATTATTTATAAAATGATTTAATTTTTCTCCTTTACTCTTTCTTTTTTTCAGGCACGGGATTAAAAATTAAAATTTAATATTTAGATATAAGATACAGTTTATTCAAAATAACACTTTTAAAAATAGGGATGCAGTATTTTGATGCCATGTAAGATGGCCATCATTTATTTATCATAGGTTGAATTGATCAAATTTCCATCATGTGATTTCTTATTGATAAATGATAATAAATGTTAATTTTGCATTAAAATGGCACCACAACCTTTTTATAGTAGATTTCCTAACTAGGTCACTTGACCAAATCTTAAACCTAAAACCCTAAAAAATATGTACAATATAGAAAAACCTTGAAAAATACCCTGCAAATCCCATTTTTTATCTCTTTATCTATCCCTAGGCAACACTTTAACCTAATCTCTACTAAAACAAGGTCATCCAACCTTACTTATATGGGTTTAACCAAGAAACTACAAGTTTCAACAATTAGAATTTAAGTTTGATTTTTCTTAGTCCATCCTCTTGTTCCCAAACTTTTACGATCTGCATCTATTTGAGGCATGCAAACCCTGCCATTTACTTATGAAATCCATGCAATTTGGAGTATTCTTCAACAACTTAAGTATATATGTGAAAATTTAAAAATATTTAATTGTATTAATGTTACCTATGAGTAAACAAATACTCTCCAAGTTGAATCATTCAATTAGGCCTTGAAATGAAGGTCGAGCATGCATTTTTTTGAACCATGCCAAAATTTCCTTGCTTCACTAAAATTCATTCCTAGGCTTCATTTCTTGACCAATATTATTGATTCAAATTGTATACTATTTAATTACTATTTTTACACACTAGTTTTCTTCCAGTAAGTTTATGTTATTCACAAATAGTTGACACTTTTAGGGTGACACCGTGAATTACGATTGCAGTAGAACTTTGATTTATATTAACTTCCACCTTCATATAACCAAATTAGAAAAATTTAATTGTGTTAAAGTTACTTATGAGTAAAAAATACTCTCCAAGTTGAATCATTCAAGTTGGGCTTGAAATGAAGGTTGGGCGTGCATTTTTTTGAAGCACACCGAAATTTCCTTGTTTCACTTAAATGCATGCCCAAGCTTCATTTATTATCCAATATGATTGATTCAAATTGTAGATTGTTTATTTAATTATTTACACACTTTTACATTTTTATATCTTTACTTTGAGCTTAAATATTTGTACTGCAGATTTTGTACGACATTCTAAGTTTTGCTTCAAATTGCCCTAGGTGAAAGTTGTGTATAAGTGGGAAACATATTTATGTAGGATATTTGTTTATTGATGATGAAAAGTTATATCCTAAGGTTAGGTATTGTCCAATCATCTCCCATTTCAAATTTCATTACCAAGAGTATAATTGGTTTGGCCTCGGAGTGCATATTTGTTCTAACTTTAACGTTGGTAGATATGATTAATTCTTACATTGGAAAACCTAGATTTTAGTGAGTAAGATTTTATTTAGGATAATGAGTATGATATTTTTTAGAAAATGTTTATATCTTTAGGATGGAATGATCATTATTTCACTACAAATTAATTATAAGCCTTGATGTTCATTTGTTTGAGTTACATGATCCCTGCCTTTTACCCTTTAAAATCAATCCAATTTGGAGTATTAATGCACAACATAAATTTAATAAGAATTATTTATTGTCCACCCAAATCAAATGGGCATGTACTTCATACAAAGTGGTGAGTAATGTTCCCCACACATTTCAAATGTCTCTTAGGTCATTTATAAATAGGAAGAGACTTCTAATTTGTTAATTGTAACACACTGGTGACAAGAGGAAGGATTTCACTATATTTTAGCTTTTTCTTTTTCTTGTTTGGAATTCTACTACTATTGAGGAAGAGTAACATTGTTTTTTAATTGGTTCTTATGATGATTAAATTTTTAGGTTTATGAGGTACTATGTGTTTCTCTGAGATTGGTTTTAAATCTTCATCTTTTAATATTTTCCTAACATTGAAACCATATGTATTTTCTTGAGGTATTATCATGGTATTTTAGCACTCAGGTGGATGTTAAATACTGAATGCTAGTGGAAATGACCTAGTTGATAGTGAATCTCATAAGTTTCTTCATTCTCTTAAACCCTATAATTCTAGTCACCATTTTCATGTGTGTTGGGAATTCCTTTTCAGGAATTTTCCAATCTATGAGTGGCATTGAAATGCTATATCAACATATACTTCATTCCCAAACAACAAATAAGAGATGGTCCTATTTGTCTCGATTCTCCTTGCCTATTTATCTTGAAACCCTAAATATGTTACTTAACCTAATCTTAAACTTTAAACCCTAAAAAATATGTACAATATAGAAAACCTTAAAATATACCATGCAAACCCTAGGTGCTTATATCTCTTTATCTATCCATTGGAAACACTTAAACCTCATGACTATAAAAATAAGGTGATCCATCCCTTTGTTCCTAAACATTACTGGTATGCATTTATTTGAGGCACACGAAATGTACCTTTTACCCTATGAAATCCACACAATTTGGAGTATTATTGAATAATATAAATATATATGTAAACAATAAAAAATATTTAATTGTATTAATCTTACCTATGAGTAAAAAATACTCTCCAAGTTGAACCATTTAATTTGGCCTTGAAATGAGCATTGGCATGCATTTTTGTGAAGCGGGCCAACATTTCCTTGCTTCACTAAAATGCATTGCCAGGTTTAATTACTTTTCCAATCTCATTGATTCAAATTATATAATATGCAATTACTAATTTTACATATTAATTTGATTCTAGTCAATTTTTTGTTCACAAATTGTTGACACTTTTGGGGTGACACCATGAACAATGACTTTTGTAGCACTTTCATTTACATTAGATTCAACCTTCAGATTGCTAAATTAGAAAACTTCAATTGTATTAATGTTACTTACAACTAAAAAAATACTCTGCAAGTTGAATCATTAAATTTTTACTTGAAAAGAAGGTTGGACGTGCATTTTTGTGAAGCAAACCAAAATTGCCTTGTGTCACTAAAATGCATGCCCAAGCATCATTTATTGGCCAATCTGATTTATTCAAATTTTAGATTTTTATTTAATGTTTTTACACACTTTTACATTGTTATATATTTAATTTGAGCTTAAATATTTATACTTTATATTTCATACAACATTCTATGTATTGCTTCAACGTACCTTAAGTGAAAGTTGCGTATAAGTGGGAAACATAGTTAGGTAGGATAATTTTCAAAGATGATGGAAGGTTATATCCTAAGGTTAGGTATTGTCCAATCATCTCCCATTTCAAATTTTATTTCCAAGAGTGTAATTTCTTTGGCTTGGGAATGCATATTTTTTCTAACTTAATGTTGGGCGCGGGATCCCCCAAGGGCAGTTTTGGGGCTTAAAGCCCATATTTTTGTCCAGTTTTTGTAATCCTATTGTAAAGACTCCACATTTTGTCGCCGTTGAGTGCATAGTTGTTAAAGAGTCATAGGGTCGTTCGCCATTATTTTGATAACGTAATGTCAGTTGTAAAAGATCTACCCATGGTCCATGGACCATGGGATTGTATAAATAGAGCTAATCTCTAAGTAGATAGAAAAATCAAGGAAGAATCAATGATGAAATGATGTATGAGAGATAGCTCTGAAGTAGAAGTCCAAGTTTTGGGTCATAGCGTAGGTAGAGGCTCTGCAGCTGAGTGCACAGAGGCCTAGAAGTATACAGTTGAGTGTGCAGACCCCTGCAGCTGAGTGCACAGAGGCCTAGAAGTATGCAGTTGAGTGTGCAGACCCCTGCAGCTGAGTGTGCAGGGCGAGTCATGTCTGTAAGCATCTAGAATTATCAATAAAGAAAAGTATTCTATAATTTCTGCATTTTTATTTCCTGTTTATACATCTGTTATATTGGGTATGAATTTCACTTCTAATGCTTATATGATGTGTGAATGTGTATAACTTTATTGGTTAAGTGAACACAAGTAAGAACATATATTTACGTAGATATATTAATAAGATAAGTAAGATACTTAGTGTAGTTTGGGAAATATCTGAGTTCGCTGCCCTAGTAGTGCAAAAGCATATTAGCCCCTGGTTAGGGCTGCGTGGAAGCCAATTGTAATAGTTCGTGGAAGTACTGAAGGGTAGAACAGAGGGATACGAAACTTACATGAAGGCAAGAATAGTTGGAATAAAACCGATATCACATCTACCTCAAGGGTGTGGAAAGTTGGTTCTAGCATCCCCCCATACTGCTTCGAGTGAGACTTCAGTTCGTACTCCACGGGCTGATGCCGAAAGGGCCAACAGTGTAGGGATTTGTTTGGCTAAATAATGTTGAACCTGGGTCAAGCCCCCACAAGCCAACAAATGGTTTTGTTTCTAGGACCAGAATCTGGATGAGAGATGTGTGATTTCGTATCACTTGAATCCAACTAAGAAAGAAATTAAAGGCTGGTTGGATAGAAGGATTCACAAGTTCGCAGTGTAGGAGAACAGAAACCCGCAACTGTCAAAAGAATAGTGGTTGGACCAATACCTGTATATGGAGATCCACAAAATATTTTTCGCCTCTTTCCCTACTGAGCTGTATGAGTTGATCGCAAAGCTAGCAGATAGCTAAGGAAGGTGGAAACTTGACAGTCCTATTCTGTGGACCCTAGAGCTAGTGTGAAGGCTGGAGGCATCAGGAGATAAGATCATGTGCGCCATCAATCATTGACTCGATCACATTATAGGAGGATTTGTTACTGAGTTCATAGTCGACACGTCAGTTAGCTATAGCGAGGTAGAGAGATGCTTTTTCAAAGGACCGCGAGGTAAGTACGTAAAATCTCTGAATACTTGGATTAAAATGTTGTTGTGTGAAAAACAGGTTATGCAGTTATCTTGATGTTTGGGACTATACGAAGTGGAAAAAGTTACACAAAAGAAGGAAATAAGGGTCCAAAGTATATCCCCTTGATTTCACCACTGCGAAGAGATGAAGAGGGGATAGCAAAGGTCTCTCTATGAGCTACTATTTAATTGATAAGACAAGGATTTCCACAAATACCACTTCCACCCACACTACCTCCATCTTCACCGCCAACACCTCCAACTTCGCTTGTACCACCTCCACCACCACCACGATTCAGTATGACAAACATAGTGAAGTTTCCTTTGTTCAAAGTCTTGGGAAATGAGGACTCGAACAAATTCAGTTTCATTTTGAGTGTTGTATGGGAGGCTCAAGGTGTTACAAATCATTACATAAAGAAGGAAACACTAGTTAGTGCTCTGTAAGATCGTGTGCTATCCTGGTATATTAAGTACTCCAGCGATAACCCAAATGCTAGAGTAGAAGACATCCAAAAAACATTGAATAAGGACATTATCAGGCCTAAATCTAAAGTGCAGTCGATTATGGGATTCAAAGAGATCATGATGATACCAGGTGAGATGCCTTGGGAACTAGATCAGAGGCTAAAATGTATGATCCACGAAGCCAACATGAATTTGATAGATGGACAACATCATGAGAGGTTTGTAGCCTCACTACTACCACTTTTAAGGATTCTGCTATCGCAGTAGAAGATAACAACTCAGGTAGAGGCCTTGGAGATTCCCATGAGGCTACATGAGAACCTGACATAGGATCCTAATCTAGGAGTTCAGTAGATCCACTCGTAGTTGAAGAATCTGTGCCTTGAGATGTGAAGCTTAAAGCAAGATAGGATGGTTTGGCTAGAGGTACGTGAAGAAGTATGGTTCGTGAAATGCAAGAGTCAAGGTCATGACAAAGACCATCACCCAGTGTTTACAAATTGCCTTGTAGGAGGAGGACCGATGCCTTTAAGACCGGAAGCTCAAGTAGGACCTAGCACTACACTTTCTTTGTGGTGTGCTACCTGTCAAATAGCTAGAAAACATGCCACGAATAGCTACCACCTGTTATAGAAGTATACACAAACTCTGCAATAGTTTTCCTGCAAATTTTGTAGGTCGGTGGGACATGCAGAGTGTACTTGCAGGAGCTATGAATTGATGATGGATAGAAATCCCACCTGCAAGGTTCAGGCTGAAATGTGACCCCTTGAGCAGAATGCAAGGATGGCACAAACATCATTTCATAGGAGCAGATGAGGCCGAGGCAGAGGAGGACTTGGTAGAGGTCATGGATAGTTGATTTGCTAGAATTATAGAGGGCCAGGACATTATGCTCGTGATTTCACTAATCCAACACGCCCGTCGTGCAAGTATTTCACATTGTTTGATCATGAAACAAAAGATTGCCCTACATTGATAGCTAGGATACATGACAAAGGAGAACTACCACCTCGCCCAACTCAAAACCTATAGATGATGAGGTCTAAGCCACACGAGGAAGACCCAAATGTAAATATAGTGCTTCAAAGTGGAATTGTGATAGGAGATGACAAGGGAAAATAGCTGGAAGATAGTACATGGGTTCACAAAGTGCTGAGGAAAGAGGTTGAGTTCAATTTGGAGAACGCTCGGGAAACCTTCATGGAAGCTAAGAAGAGCTTTGCTGAGGCCTCTACTTTAGGAATAAAAGATACACTGGAGCTGGAGATGGAACCCTCTATGCTGACAACTTTCCTAGAAACCTGTATGAACTTACTACGCGACAGTAAGGCTATGAAAGGATTACAGGAACTTATCAATAGATGTGTTGGGACCATGCCAAGTGAACAGTGTGTAGTCCACAAGATCGGAAAGCATAAGACAAGGACGATATGTGAAATGAGACCCACCATGTAGATCGGAGAATACGAAATGGATCAAGTCATTTTGGATTTGGGATTAGATGCGAATGTTCTACCGAAATAGACATGGGAGAGAATGGGGAGCCTTGTGCTGCAATGGTCTCCAATTCAGCTAAGGATTGCGAACTAGCAGAAAATAATACCCATGGGGTGGCTGCAGGGAGTGACCGTGGATATTGAGGGAGTGAGCATGCTAGCAGATTTTGAAGTAATAGAGATTGTTGATGACAACAATCCCTACCCCGCGCTATTGCAAATTGATTGGGCTACTAATATGAACAGGGTAATCAATCTGAGTAAGTGAAAAATGATCTTTGAGAAGAAGTCACTATGTGTAATAATACCCCTAGACGTTGTGGAAGGATTGCGCTATACGGAGCCAGTCCATGACTATGAGAGTGATGATGATCTGGACTGCATCTATAAGATAACAGTGTGAGACCATGACTAGATGAATCCCACCATGGATGGGTGGATTACATGGGAGCGCAAGAGTTCCTACACTTCGAATTTCAACGAAGAAATAGAATGATGGAAGAGTCAGTTACATGAAGTAAGTATGTTGAATTGCAATATGATGACCAGGTCACTGCACTACGTATCGTCAGAGGAAAGTAATCAGCCTACTTATGATGGCCTAAATGAGGTAGATATATTTTTGGATGCATTCAAAAGGAAAGTGCGAGAAGAACAATGATTCTAGGCCTTAGACTAGGCACTGCATGCTACGGCTGCAAGATGGTGGGGTATGCATAAGGGACTTTCAATGATTGTCATGAATGTAGGAGAATGATGTGAGCATGATTTCGGAATCCTAAGATGTGACTGATAGAAAAGTATGATGGGGAGAATGATCCACACATGGATGTAGACCTATGAAGAAAAACCCCAACCTGAGCAGGTGCACCTGTACTCCATGCTGAAGAACTTGGTCAATAAGCCTGTGTTGGGGGGGCACATTTGAAAATGGCTATTATTGTTCCCAGAATATGAATTTAAAGTTGTTGTGAATCCTGGACGACTAAACAGGTGACCTAACCACCTGTCGCACATCGATATAGGGGAGTAACCTACTAATTTGGAGGAAGGATTACTTAACACATAGATTTTTGCTATGTGCATCATGGATGGACATTTCAAGGATATAATACACTTCCTAACAATAGGAACTACACCGAAAGGATACTTTGTCCAGCAAAAGAATGAATTAGTGGTGTGCACGAAATATTTCTCTATCATTGTGAGGAATCTATACAAAATGGCAAATGATGAAATACTGTGAAGGTATGTACCTGAGTTCGAACGAAGCAGCATACTCGCAGACGCTCGTGGGGGAGCCACGCGAGGAAATTATGTAAGGAGAGAAACCGCGTAGGGTTCTGGTGGCCAACCCTTAATCAGGATTCAAAATCATATTGCAAGGTGTTAGCGCTCAAATCTACCTTAGGCTAAAAGAAGGTGAGACTCAAGGCCACATCAAACCACGCTCAGCCTCGTAGCTAGCCCTACGAGGACGGGAAAGGGCTCTCTCCGGGTCAACCTCGGCAAAGTATAATCAACGAGGTCGAGATGAATGAATTCATTACTAATTTTAGGCTAGGTATGAAGTACAAATACTGTGAAATTGAGTTTTTTAGGCTTTTTGGAATTCAAGGGAAAGGCAATTTTGGTGCGGGGATGAGGCACAACTTTTGCAGAGGTCTACTTGGGGCAAGATAGTCGATTGTTTTGATGCCTTAAAGCAAGTGAGATGGATAGATCAGACTGGTGAGGAGCTAAGGAGAGCAAGGGAGTCTCAAGGATTCTCCTTAAACTGAGGAAAACATAAAAGATTAAACAAATTTAAAGGCAGAGCATAGCAATTTCATGGATTCTACCTTAACACTTCATTTGTTTAATTACAGAAGATTCAATAGAGAAAATGATACACATACACAACTTACAAGTACTTAGAGAAACACACCATCAACACATAAAGCCACATGGATCCCAAATAGTGCTGCAAAACCCTAGTCTTTCCTTTGCCAAAAATGCAGATAAGATATGTACAATATACTCTCAAGCTATTCCCAAGATTCCAACCCTGAAAATGACTAAGAAAATACATAATATAGACAAGCTAACACATTCCCTTGCCTATAGGAGTCAAGCTCATCATCCTAGGAGCTATTTCAACCAATTCTAAACTAAGGACTACAATTTAGGCAGTCAAAACAACTTGCCTCTATAAGCTAGGAAACCAATTCATTCATTACATTTTTGCTATTTTATGAATGAATCATATAGAATAGGTAAATAAGTGTCATAACAACATAAATTTCCAATAATTACATCAAGGAGGGTGAAAAATCCCATCATAAGTCGAAACTGGTCAAACTGGGTTGATTCGCTGAGCTGAGGAGGAAAACTGTGCCAAAAAACCCTGTGCGTTGCGCGCCTGAGCCCTGTGCGCCGTGCAACTTTCCAGCTTCTTTTTGGGCACTTCCCAGCATCCAAATTGAGCTTAGGTTGGCTTGGTGGAAATCCTTGGATGTCTACTTTCCAACCCAAGTTGAATTTTCCAATTTGGTCTCCATTTGACCCTCCAAACGTGGATTCTCCCAGAAGTACTTCCTGCTGATGCAAAAAGTGGTAGAAAGGTGATTTTCATGATGTGTTTTGAGCTTTTGATCACCCAAAACTTGATGAAATGCCTTGGAAATTTCTTAGCACGTGTATTTCATCATGAAAAATCCAAAAATGTAAGCCACCTGTGATTTGGACCTCCCCATCTTGTGCGTCGCACGTTGAGCGCGACACATAGAGCCCAAAAACCTGTTTCACAAGCCAAAACTTTTGAAACGACAAAATTTTCTCCAAATTTTCCCAAAATTGGAGTGAAGACTCTCCATCATGTATCATGCTCAACTAATGAAGCCTCGGCCAAGACTCAAAGCAGATCAGGCCTTTTGCGTTGTTTTTGTGCTTTGCTCAAACGCCTCTTGAGGATCTTCATTCTCGCTTTGTAAACATGCATGCGAGCCCAATAGTGAGTCTTCCTATGGCGAAGCATGTCCTTGTCCCTGTTCTCCTTCACCAAAAATGTTTCCAAGTGAGTTTTTACCCGGATGAGCATTGATTCCAGATCAATAGTTGTCAAATCACCGGGTCTCCTACGAGCCAATTCTCGTTCTTCCCGAATCTTCCGCAGCTCATAAAGTTCATGCTCATCTTCCAACTTCTTGTTGCGCTGCTCTAAGTAGTTGATCACCCATTTCACGATCTGCAATTTCTTTTGCAGTGACTCATTCTCGGTCCTTTGCCCTCGGATGATCTCCTTGAGCTCTGAATTGGGCGAACTAGCATCAACATCAATGATATCAGTGTCCTGAACTCCTGAAGGACCCTCATCAACCATGGGTCTCTTGCCCCTATCCTGAATCTATACCTGTGCTGAATACGGAGGCGATACCCCTTCCACATGATGTGGAGATAATACTCGCTCTGTTGATGATGTCAACGAGACCCCTTCCACCCCGGGTGGAGATAGTACTCGTCGTTGCGGCTGCAAATAAGGCCTTGGGGCCTTTCTGATATGTCACATATACTGGAGCATCAACATGCTAGGTCTCATGAATGTCAAACTGCTGTGAAGGCCCTCCCTCATCATGAACTATCTCTGGTGGCGGCTGTAGCGCGGAAAAGAAATCATGGGAGATGAAATCCTCCCAAGCAATACCCTACTGTGCCAATTGATGCATCACTATGATTTTGATCAATGCATAGTGATATATGCTCCTGCGCTGATGTGCGGGGGTCTTCCTCTGTACTAAAGGTAACATCCTCTCTATCTTTCGGCACACGAAAAATGGAATGTTCATCATACATACCCGTGTGAAATGCATCAAAAAACAAACATGGTACGAATAGAGACGTGAGAATCTGCCCTCACAGCTGAAATATCGAATGATGAGTTTCATCAAGGGTGCAAACTCATCTTTCAGGTATCTGAAAGGGAACGCTGCGCTCAAGTGTCTAATATATGTGGGCTTGACATATGGCTCATAGTAATACCTGTCCAGCATCTAGCATTTACTCCATTCCTCCCCCACATTTGGTATCCCGGTGGCCTGAGCAATAGTGTCGGGTGACAAAGTGAAATCCACTCCGGCAAGGTTTACATGACCATCCTGTAAGTTAAGGAAAAATAGACGGACCAGTTCCCAATGATGTTGAGTTTATGATATCATCTCACAATATTGGTAACATGTTTGGTGCCGAAAACAATCCATTGCAAGTGGGCAAGCTTGCAATTGAGCCAAAGAAGTAGGCTCCTCCCTAACATGCTGTCCACTTTTGCCACCTTTGTGATACCTCTGTGGCACATTAAGCACATTGACCTCTGGTGTAGAGTCACTATCATAATCCTGCTCATATACTGACTCAGTCTCTGACATGTTCTTTAACAACAAGGTAGCTGGAATATATATATTTGTTGATATAAAACTGTGTGCCAAAATTTGACTATTGACTTTTTGTCTTTTTATCAAAATGTTGTGACCAATGGGACATAAATGACAAGGGAATTGTTAGGAAAAGGGAAGCATTAGGGAAATGGGAACAATGGAAATAAAATAAGGAAATTAGGGAAGGGAAAGGGGCATAGAAATGTTTTAGGGTTTTTAAATAAGGTAGCGATCATATGGTTATAAGGGAGGGATTGGGATTTTGAGAGACGAAGGTGTAGTGTTCGTGGGGATTTATTGGGGAAAATATTTGGGGAATATAGGAGATGGGAAACAAGGGAAATAAGAAACCTTGGCACTAGTGATTTTTGAAATCCCTACAACAAACTTGGCACTTGAATCCTTATAGCAAATTGATGAACATGGAGGGTTTTGTAGACTTGGTTTTCATGATAAATATATGCTAACTTCTTCATATAAACCATCAAAAACCAAAATCAAGCCATGAGTATAGGCCTACCTGTGAATTTATGCATGAGGAGAGGTGATTTGAGTGATTTCTTGGCGAATTTCAAGCATAAACTCCTATGCACCGCGCGCTTTACCCAACGCGTTGCGCGCTCTGGATGCATCGTGCACCTATCGTGATGCGCCGCGCAACCTGGCACTGACCCAAGTTGCTCACAAACGCTCACAAACTTGAAAAATCGCCTCTAAACGATGCTCTTGGCTCTCAAAATGTGGAGTAGGTTTCCAATGAGGAGAAATGACTTGATATAGCCTCCCTTTTAATTTTTGCTTGATGAAAACCCATTTTTCTTATGTTTGGTTGTTGACACTTTTTCAAAATTAATAGGCTCTGACCTTTTTGGTTTCTTTCATAAAATAGGTTGAAATGATGATTTTCTCTGATAATTTTTTTGCAGGGATAGCTTTGATATGCTTCAGCAAAGGAGACCAGGGCTGCACTATGAACAATTGAAGAACTGAAAATTTTTACAATTTTTACAAAAATGAGGTGGCGACTTGTCTTCAAAACTGAGTTTTGAAGAGAATTCCATATTCAGCTGTACAATGGTGAGAATTATCGAAGTGATGATCTATCAAAGACATCCCTCTAACCTGCTGGTCTTCTAAGACTTTTCAAGACTAAATTAACTCAAACCCTAGACTTAGACCTAAAAATTTAAAATATGACTGTCATTGACTTGTGAAGCTTTATGACTTAACCTGAACCAACAGTGACATGTACGAGGGGAATGAATGACACAAACCACTCCATCAGAGTTATGACATGACTAATGAAATGCAACTGATGAAAAGTAGTGGGACACCTAAAACATGAAATGCAAAAAGGAGCTTTTGATCTCTGATGGAGGGATAACTAGACCGACTCTAACATTGGCTCCAATGGGGATGGTAGCTCCTTGGAGATGCCAAGAACTATAGATCTCTGGAAAGTAGATAGTGTCTCCTCCATTGGGCATGGATGGTCAAACAACTGCAAACCCAAAACAACTCATACAATCCAAAAACATATACATACTGCAACTTGTACATAAACAAATACCGAAAACTGAAATGCTGCCTTGGGCAACTTATTTATGTACAAATATAACCAACTTTGCTGCAAAATTGATGGATCAAGTAATGTTGTAATGCCAGATCAACCAATCAAGTAACCGTGACAAGGATGCTTCTTGAAAGTGCTTCAACCAGGACAAAAATGTAAATGCTGACAACCATACATGCACATAACAAGTCTGGTTGTGTAAAAGACAATTTGATCTATCATTCAAACTAAAAAAAAATTCCATGTATGTTGCAATAGGATCAAAGAAACCAAACTTTGTTTGCTTCCCTAATTCCTCAACACAGACCTCCAACTGCAAACTGTCAATGCAAACATCTACGGGCAGCTCTATTATTTCTTGTTTTGAAGGAGGGAGAGTTTCCAAGAACTTTTTGGGCTCTTGGTATTCATATGATTGGATCTGATCATTTAAATACTGAATCTCCTTCTCAAATTTTTCAACAACTAACTCAAAGAAGCCAGTTTTAGCTTCAGGAGGAAACTTTGGAGATCTCAAGCATTTAAGCACAGCAATGAAAAATGCTTTATCAATTTCAATATCCACTAACAGACCTCTAACTTCTTTTAAAACTTCACAAAGCATAGGGTCTGCCACATACCCTACCATTTTATTTTAGTGCATGAACGGATCAGTGAGCGCTGGAATCTCTGGATTGAGTTGGAGTCACCAGGTGAATGTTTCAACCTTCATATGTGTCTAACTGCTGTCCACCATCAACAATCAGATCTAACTTGATACATGTACTGGGTCAATTTGCAAATTAGATATTCCATTTATAAGACTAGACCGGAGATTGAATGAAATAGCATTTATCTACTTCTGCTTATGCATAGCAAGAGTGTTTCGAAAGCTACCTGGCGTGACTTCAGACTCCTTCTAAGACTTGTGAAACAAACTCATCAACAAGCAAACCATTTGATATTGCGTCCCCAGCGGAGTCGCCGAGCTTTCTTGACGGAGGAATTTTTGAATCAAATTTGGATTGTCGTAAATAGGAGGTGGATTCAGATCTGGATTAGCTCATCAACAAGCAAACCATTTGAGATTGCATCCCCAGTGGAGTCGCCACTATGTTAGCGCTCAAATCTACCTTAGGCTGAAAGAAGGTGAGACTCAAGGCCACATCAAACCACGCTCAGCCTCGTAGCTAGCCCTACGAGGACGGGAGAGGGCTCTCTCTGGGTCAATCTCGGCAAAGGATAATCAACGAGGTCGAGATGACTGAATTGATGACTAATTTTAGGCTAGGTATGAAGTAAAAATACTGTGAAATTGAGTTTTTTAGGTTTTGTTGAATTGAAGGGAAAGGCAATTTTGGTGCGAGGATGAGGCACAGCTTTTGCAGAGGTCTACTTGGGGCAAGATAGGCGATTGTTTTGATGCCTTAAAGCAAGTGAGATGGATAGATGAGACTGGTGAGGAGCTAAGGAGAGCAAGGGAGTCTCAAGGATTCTCCTTAAACTGAAGAAAACATAAAAGATTAAACAAATTTAAAGGCAGAGCATAGCAATTTCATGGATTCTACCTTAACACTTCATTTGTTGTAATTTACAAAAGATTCAATAGAGAAATGATACACATACACAAATTACAAGTACTTAGAGAAACAACAATCAACACATAAAGCCACATGGATCCCAAATAGTGCTGCAAAACCCTGGTCTTTCCTTTGCCAAAAATGCAGATAAGATATGTACAATATAGTCTCAAGCTATTCCCAAGAGTCCAACCCTGAAAATGACTAAAGAAAATAAATAATATAGGCAAGCTAACACAGTCCCTTGCCTCTAGGGGTCGAGCTCATCATCCTAGGAGCTGTTTCAACCAATTCTAAACTAAGCACTACAATCTAGGCAGTCAAAACAACTTGCCTCTATAAGCTAGGAAACCAATTCATTCATTACATTTTTGCTATTTTATGAATGAATCATCTATAATAGTTAAATAAGTGTCATAAAAACATAAATTTGTGAAAAATCCCATCACAAGTCAAAACTGGTCAAACTGGGTTGATTCGCTGAGCTGAGGAGGAAAACTATGCCAAAAAACCCTATGCGCCGCACGCCTGAGCCCTGTGCGTTGCACGCCTTTCAAGCTGCTTTTGGGGCACTTCCTAGCATCCAAATTGAGCTCATGTTGGCTTGTTGGCAAGCCCTGGATGTCTAATTTCCAACCCAAATGGAATTTTCCAATTTGGTCTCCATTTGACCCTCCAAAAGTGGATTCTCCCAGAAGTACTTCCTGCTGATGCAAAAAGTGGCAGAAAGGTGATTTTCATGATGTTTTTTTAGCTTTTGATCACCCAAAACTTGATGAAATGCCTTGGAAATTTCTGAGCATGTGTATTTCATCATGAAAAATCCAAAAATGTAAGCCACCTGTGATTTGGACCTCCCCATCTTGTGGGTCGCACGCTAAGCGCGATGCATAGAGCCCAAAAACCTGTTTCGCAAGCCAAAAATTTTGAAACGACAAAATTTTCTCCAAATTTGCCCAAAATTGGTGTGAAGACTCTCCATCATGTATCATGCTCAACTAATGAAGCCTCGGCCAAGACTCAAAGTGGATCAAGCCTTTTGTGTTGTTTTTGTGCTTTGCTCAAACGCCTCTTGAGGATCTTCATTCTCGCTTTGTAAACATGCATGCGAGCCCAATAGTGAGTCTTCCTATGGCGAAGCATGTTCTTGTCCCTATTTTCCTTCGCCAACAACTTTTCCAAGTGAGTGTTCACCCGGATGAGCATTGGTTCCCGATCAATAGGTTTCAAATCACCGGGTCTCCTACGAGCCAATTCCCTGTCTTCCCAAATCTTCCGCAGCTCATAAAGTTCATGCTCATCTTCCAACTGCTTGTTGCGCTGCTCTAAGTAGTTGATCACCCATTTCGCCATCTGCAATTTCTTTTGCAGCGACTCATTCTTGGTACTTTGCTCTCGGATGATCTCCTTGAGCTCTGAATTGGGCAAACTAGCATCAACATCAATGATACTGGTATCCTGAACTCCTGAAGGACCCTCCTCAACCATGGGTCTCTTGCCCCTATCCTGAATCTGTACCTGTGCTGAAGACAGAGGCAAGATCCCTTCCATATGATGTGGAGATAATACTCGCTCTGCTGATGATGTCAATCAGACTCCTTCCACCCCGGGTGGAGATAGTACTCGTCATGCGGCTGCAAATAAGGCCCTGGGGCCTTTCTGATATGTCACATATACTGGAGCATCAACATGCTCAGTCTCATGAATGTCAAACTGCTGTGAAGGCCCTCCCTCATCATGAACTATCCCTGGAGGAGCCTGTAGCATGGAAAAGATATCACGGGAGATGAAATCCTCCCAAGCAATACCCTGCTGTGCCAACTGATGCAACACTATGATTTTGATCAATGCATAGTGATATATGCCCCTGTGCTGATGTGCCGGGGTATTCCTCTGTACTAAAGGTACCATCCTCTCTATGTTTCGACACATGAAAAATGGAATGTTCATCATAAGTACCCGTGTGAAATGCATCAACAAACGAACATGGTACGCATAGAGACGTGAGAATCTGCCCTCACAGCTGAAATATCGAATGATGAGTTTCATCAAGGGTGCAAACTCATCTTTCAGGTATCTGAAAGGAAAGGTTGTGCTCAAGTGTCTAATATATGTCGGCTTGACATATGGCTCATAGTAATACCTGTCCAGCATCTAGAGTTTACTCCATTCCTCCCCCACATTTGGTATCCCGGTGGCCTCAGCAATAGTGTCGAGTGACAAAGTGAAATCCACACCGGCAAGGTTTACATGACCATCCTGTAATTTAAGGACAAATAGACGGATCAGTTCCCGATGATGCTGAGTTTGTGATATCATCTCACAATATTGGTAAAATGTTTGGTGCCGAAAACAATCCATTGCAAGTGGGCAAGCTTGCAATTGAGCCAAAGAGGTAGGCTCCTCCCTAACATGCTATCCACTTTTTCCACCTTTGTGATACCTCCGTGGCACATTAAGCACATTGACCTCCGGTGTAGAGTCACTATCATAATCTTGCTCATATACTGACTCGGTCTCTGACATGTTCTTTAATAACAAGGTAGCTAGAATATTTATATTTGCTGATATAAAACTGTGTGCCAAAATTTGACTGTTGACCTTTTGTCTTTTTATCAAAATGTTGTGACCAAGGGGACATAAATGACAAGGGAATTGTTAGGAAAAGGGAAGCGTTAGGGAAATGGGAACAATGGAAATAAAATAAGGAAATTAGGGAAGGGAAAGGGGCATATAAATGTTTTAGGGTTTTTAAATAAGGTAGGGATCGTATGGTTATAGGGGAGGGATTGGGATTTTGAGAGAGGAAGGTGTAGTGTTCGTGGGGATTTATTGGGGAAAATATTTGGGGAATAT
Source organism: Pinus taeda (assembly GCA_000404065.3). Taxonomy (NCBI): domain Eukaryota; kingdom Viridiplantae; phylum Streptophyta; class Pinopsida; order Pinales; family Pinaceae; genus Pinus; species Pinus taeda. The sequence continues at coordinate 38,431 of APFE031648859.1, read as the reverse complement.
AGGAGATGGGAAAAAAGGGAAATAAGAAACCTTGGCAACAATGATTTTTGAAAACCCTACAGCAAACTTGGCACTTGAATCCTTATAGAAAATTGATGAACATGGAGGGTTTTGTACACTTCGTTTTCATGATAAATATATGCTAACTTCATCATATAAACCATCAAAAACCAAAATCAAGCCATGAGTGCAGGCCTACCTGTGAATTTATGTGTGAGGAGAGGTGATTTGAGTGATTTCTTGGTGAATTTCAAGCACAAACTCTTATGTACCGTGCGCTTTACCCAATGCGCCGCACGCTCTGGATGCGCCACGCGCCTATCCTGATGCGCCGCGCGACCTGGCACTGACCCAAACTACTCACAAATGCTCACAAACTTGCAAAATCACCTCTGAACAATGCTCTTGGCTCTCAAAATGTGGAATAGGTTGCCAATGAGGAGAAATGACTTGATATAGCCTCCCTTTTAATTTTTGCTTGATGAAAACCCATTTTTCTTATGTTTGGTTGTTGACACTTTTTCAAAATTAATAGGCTCTGACCTTTTTGGTTTCTTTCATAAAATAGGTTGAAATGATGATTTTCTCTGATAATTTTTTTGCAGGGATAGCTCTGGTATGCTTCAGCAAAGGAGACCAGGGCTGCACTTTGAACAATTGAAGAACTGAAAATTTTGACAATTTTTACAAAAATGAGGTGGCGACTTGTCTTCAAAACGGAGTTTTGAAGAAAAGTCCTTATTCAGCTATACAATGGTGAGAATTATCGAAGTGATGATCTATCAAAGACATCCCTCTGACCTACTGGTCTTCTAAGACTTTTCAAGACTAAATTGACTCAAACCCTAGACTTAGACCTAAAAATTTAAAATATGTCTGTAAATGACTTGTGAAGCTTTATGACTTAACCTGAACCAGCAGTGACATGTACGAGGGGAATGAATGACACAAACCACTCCATCAGAGTTATGGCATGCCTAATGAAATGCAACTGATGAAAATTAGTGGGACACCTAAAACATGAAATGCAAAAAAGAGCTTTTGATCTATGATAGAGGGATAACTAGACCGACTATAACACAAGGCATGTGATGTATGTCAAAGAATAGTTAGGCCATCACACAGGGATGAAATGCCTATGAATCCATAGATGACGTTGCAACCTTTCGAAAAATGGGAAATATATTTTGTAGAACCTATTCAGCCCCAAGGAAAGATAGGCACAAGGTACATTATCACCACGACGGAGTATTACCACGACGGAGTATTTGACCCGTTGGGCAGAAGCGCAACTGGTGAAGGATTGCACAGGTGCAAGGGCCGCAACGTTTCTATTTGGACATGTACTAATGTGATTTGGATGCCCAAAGATCTTGATGAGCGATCATGGTATGCACTTCCTAAATGAAACGATCAATGCACTAATGGAGGAATTTTAGGTGTATCATCAAAAGAGCATACCTTATCAACCACAGGCTAAAGGGAAAGTGGAGGCATTCAACAAAGTGCATGAAAATGTGTTGACCAAGGTATGCAATTCTCAACGAAGTGATTGGGACCTACAGATACCTATAGTTTTGTGGGCTTATCAGACAATGTGCAAGAAGTTAATGGGACAAACACCATTTAGGCTGGTATACGGGGTTGAAGCTATGATGCCTATGGAATACCTCATGCCTAGTCTATGCATAGCAGTGCTCATAGGTATGACAGATCGCAGAGCCCTAGAAGAGGCTCGTGCAATTGGATGAGATAGAAGAAGAGATATTTTTGGCTGGATTTCACTAACAGGTCCAAAAACAGTGCGAAAAGGCATGCCATGATCAACATATTAAGTTGCACAACTTTAAGGTGAATGACTTGGTGCTGTTGTATGACAGTAAGTTTGAAAATTTTCTAGGGAAACTTAGAATGCATTGGCTGGGGCTGTCTGTTATTAAGGAGATTACTGATGGTGGTGCGGTCCAACTGGTTAAGTTGAATGGAGATCCCATCCCAGGAAAAGTGAATGGCAGTTTTTTAAAGCCATACACAGATGGTCCAACCATCTGACTAGCCGATAGAAGCATATTCTTAGCACTCCAGGAAGCTGAAAGGAGGCATGGAACTATAAACTACATTGCCCGGGAGCTGCAGCGCATTAGGACTGCACGAAGTAGCGAAGTGTCACAGGGTCCGTGACAATGCAAAGACAGCTGCGCTCGCATGTCGGTCTGCGATAAAGTGACCGTTAAAGTCACTATTCATGATTTTATGGTTGGTTTGAGGCCAAATGGAGTGGGAGAAAATAATTTAAGGAAAACTTTATGGGCTATATTCTTGAAAATTTACCGCCAATCTAGTATTAATGGAACAAATGTGGTGGGAATGGTCGAATTCAAATTCAAAATGCCCTATAAATTACAAGTGGTTTTCCAACGAAAAACACTTTCCATTTTGAGAACTAAGTTGTTGCACTATCAAGTGTGTATGTACCTTTCAAACATTGAGGCTTTGAGAGAAAGTTCAGTGTTTGAAACATTTCTGAAGGAGATGTAAGACCTCTTGACTAGAATTATGTCGACACCCAAGGAAGATACATAGGAAATTGCAGAGGTGGAAGCCCCAGAGTGTGCTAGAATAATAGTCGAGGTCCCTAAATCACTCTGAACACCATGACCTAAGAAGGATAAGCAAGCCATGATCCAAGTACCAGGGTGCAGACCCTATTACGAGGCTGTCGGAATATGTTCCTCTACGGAAGGGTAAAGCCAAGGTGTCGAATGACATCGATGAGAGCAAGAGCTCTCTGCAAACTCCACTACTCATAAACGATATTGTTTTTGAGGGTTCCTCTGTTGAAATTTGAAGATTGGGACCTCACAGACCATGAGAATTTCCACTATTTAGCGACTGCGAAGCTAATGCACCAAACGATTGATGAGACTTTTGGAACAATTCAATTGGAGCCATGCACATGGCTCAAAGGTGTAGAGAAAGCTAGGTTTCTTAACCTATTGTAGGTGCCACATTACCACCATTCCCTAGTGACCATCTTCATCATCAAGCAGCTGCTCTACCTAGTGCATGATGGGTGCTTGTAGTTGGAGGAGCCCATTTCCATCATAGACCATATGATTCACTGAATTACATGGATTCCTTATTTAGGGTAGGATCAAGCTAATATTTTTGAAGGAAAAGGTGGCGAGTTGGCCCTCATGGAAGAAATGAAGAAGAGGTTCATGTTGGAGAAGAATAAGTGAGGCTACACCATCTCTAGCATTACGAACCCTGTAATCAACGTTGCTACACAAATCTTGGTAGGTGTTACAGATCCATTTGGGCACATCACTCCCATCATCTAGATCAGTGTTTTAGGGTTCATGAAACCCTAATTTTGGTCGCTATATGCCCTAAACAAGTCACCCTTTTGAATGCTTCCTTCAGAGGTAGTTTCATGACATGAAGGCATCCTGAAGTGACCTCTAGAGGGACCAGCATAGGTAGGCCCATGTAAGGGTGCATTGCAGAGTAGTTGAATCCATGCCAATGTGCTCTACAAACTGCTTAGGCCTCATTTCACCTGTACTAAGTGAGTTTGTGTGAAATTCACATAGGTTTTGGGAATCTTCTTATCTTTTGGAGTCAACTAGAAGGTTCCCTCACTTATCAAATCCTATGAGCTCGAAAATGGATGAGTAATGAGTTAAGATGCATCGTATCCTCTCATCCCTTCCTCCATGGAACTAATTCTATGTATGGAAGGCCATTCAATACCACCATTTATGACAAAACCTCCTTCATCTCCCTATAAATTGACCACTCATCTAAGTGATCAGGGGCTGGACTATGTTGAATTGTAGGGAGATAATGTAGCTATGAGAATTGGCTTTGAAACAAATATTGTAATGCTACAAGTTTGTCATCATTTTGATGTGATGTGGATGGGATCCAAGTTGGAGGAATGACTTGGAATCAAACACAATGGTTGTAGTTCCTTCTTCTATTCAATAAATTATTTGAACCTTTCTCCCATATGCTTGTATTCTCTTATAATGCTTATATGTGTGAAATGTATCTGATTCCATTCACTTGTATTCAATAGATCTTTTACTTTGATCTATTCTTTGTCTTCTATTTGTGTTTACAGGTACTTCTCAAGTGTGTTAAGTACAAGAAGGAGTGACAGGATCGATACAAAGGAGACAAGAGGAAAGACGAACTATAAGTAGATCTTCTCATCTTCCTTATCTTATCTATTGCCTATAGGAAAAGGGTAAAATGCTTTAAATTGTTGTTCTAGATATGGCTACTTATCTAGGGAATTATTATTTATCCATAGATACCAAATTATCCAAAACAATTTGGCAACTCCGTTGGGTAAGATCATCTTTCCTAGTAGCTTATCCACCTCCTAGGACATTATTGAACACCCTACTTGTGTTCATTGATTGTATTTAAGCTCTTTTTCATTTAATTTTTGGTCAAAACTATGTCAAATTGCCTCTTGAAATGGCTCGTTGTCACCAGCGCAGGTTTTTGAGGGACACAGTGCAATGCAGAGCACCCTTGGCTTAGGGACAATTCTCTGAAGTGCATTGTCTCCCATTCAGGGCTGCGTTGATCCTCCTAAGGTCAATTTCCCACCTTTGGAATGGGTTTTTGACAGCTTTTCTATGTTTATTTGTTTGTTGATTGATCAATGAATGTCATGTCTCAAAGAAAAAATTATATCTCCTTTGCTTTTTGAAAATGCAACAAGATGATGGAGCTTAGTGAAAAGAAGTCGCCTTCACTAAGTGGGCCAGGAGGCTATTTTTGGCGCAAAGTCTATTTTTAGACTATTTCTATTTTTAGACATATGGATCATGGTCTATGAGTTGTGGGATGTTATTTATGGATGATTGGTCATGTTGGTAAAAATAGATGGACCTCTATTTTTAGACATATGGGTGGAGTCTATTTTTAGACTGCCAGTGAAAAAATAGAACAGTTGAATATTATTAGCTCTTAACAATATTTGGACTATAAACATTATCTTATCCTCTTGCAGCACTTTAGTTCGAGCTACGGATGTGGCACATGCAACTGCTAGAAGGAAATACGCTTTTCCTATGGGTTAGTTGAGCTATTTCATGATGGACTTTAGTTAGAACTCAAGTGATTGAGTTTGGTGGAGTTGATTGAGGAATTGATGGAGTTGTGTTCAGTTTGACTTAGTTGAACTAGTTGTATTTAGTCTAACTGACAAACACACTAGTGATGAGTGGTGTGAATTAATTATTAATTTATTCACTAATTATTAACTCATAAATCAACTAAAGAATACATCAGTTAACTCAGTGCATGGATAGTTCAGTGGAGCCAAGTGTTAGAGGTGGGTGAAAGGGTGAGACTACTATCAGTTGTGACTATAGTTGTGCATGAGATTTGCACAATCATTGATTGAGATTTCCAATGAGGATTGCACAGTACAAGCCAATGGGATTCGAACTTGGATCTCATCTATTCTCAACTTGGATTGCGCAATAGAGGTAGGCAAACAGTGGAGGAGATTTGAACCCGTGACTTGTTCAGATCTGAGATAGTTTTGTGTGTAGCATGTGGAGATAGTACTGAGTACTTGTGAGGAGTATTGTACTATGTATTGTTACATGTTCTCTATCATTATAATATACAGATAGTTGGGGGTTTTTAGCTATATGATTTCCCCATTACATACTGTGTTGATATGTGTGATTCATGTTTCAATGTGCACATGCGATTAATTTTTTTAATCCCACAAATTGATGATCAATGGTGGAGGAGGTTATGTATTATGCATGCATTCTACAAATAGTGTATAATTAGGATAATCTCTATGAATAAGTGTTATATTATTCAAATTTCTACATTGCTAGCCCTACTTTGACTTAATTGATTAATGTTTCTTAAGTGTTTTCTTTTTCATTATCGATCTATAGTCAAAGTTAGAATATAGTTTATTAATCTTTGTTCGAAAGAAAATATCGTAAAAGTATTCTTTCCTTCAAAACAGAACTATCGTAAAGTCTTCATTCTTGTTAAAGATTGATTGATTATATGTGCATTAGTTTCCTTTTTGTTTGCATTCACGTTAAGGAAATAAAAAAGAAATACATACATGTTGCATTGAAAAATTTTGTGTTCTCATAGGAATAGTTTAAGGAATTTGCATTAGATTGTGCTCTTTTCTCTTTGATCAAAAGAAATCTGATTGCTCTATCCCTAGTAGCTAGGATTTTCATCATTAAATTAAATGGAAAGAATTATTATCACGATAGTTGCATTCCTAGGAATTTCATAATAAATCACGTGGTGAAATTGAAAGGAAAATTCTAAAGAAGATCAACTTAAAATTTATCTGAATTTACCTAATGGAGCATTGTCACATAACGCAAAACATTTAGTGGTTCTAGGCTAGAGACGTGTTCCGATGTCGTAAAACAAAGCAGTTGTTACTAACTTGTCTGCAATACATCCTAAGTGTGATATCTCATTCCACATACATGAGTATATTGTAGCTCGTCCACGTACCTTCGGGTATATATGGCAGTGTTACAGTATGTAAAGTATATGGGAATGCTCTCAGTGTGCGGTTTTCCATTAGACAACGCTTATACAGATTGGCCCTCCACATACTTTCTGCTATATATGGGAGGAAAACACTAGGTTGTTAGCCATCCTTAGGTAACCGATTCAGTTGCCTTGTACATTGTGATACACCAAACACAACATTCTAGGAGATTACCTGCCTATACTTCTCGGTTCACCGAGAGGTATTGTTTAGTTCACAGTTGCTTGGTAAACCCTTTTCCTAGATTATCCTTCTTTTGTTTGTTACGTTACTCTGATTAAAATAAAATTAATTGACTATAGATAACATCCTCCACGCTTTCTCCTTAGTTGATCTTACGTTGAGACATATGGCGACAAATCCGGAGTCCACTGATCAAGGAATTCCTTTTGATGGGAATCCTAGTGCTTTTCCTCCTTTTTGAAATATTGGTGCTCCTTATATGGCTACATTATCCCTTCCAGGATTTACCATTGGATTACCAGTATGGTTGTTTTCAACCTCCTTGGTTCAAAATATCGTGATTTCTCTGCACTTGAGTACACCTCCAAATGGACAAAATAAACCTCTAGTTGATCCTAGAGTTGACCCTTTGCCTTCTTCCTCGGTTGTTTCTTCCTCCCCTTCTTCCTCTTCGCCTAGTGAAAGTATTGGTACTAGTAACCAGGTGGCTAAGAAAAAGAAGAAAGGGAAGAAGAAGAAGAAGAACCAAATTCAACAGAGGGGCAACCAAGAAACCATTGCTTTGAATGCAATATCTGATGAGAAATCATCCATCAAGCCTCCCAAAGTTCAATATCCATGCAAACTTTGTGTAGGAGACCATATTCTTTGAAATTATCCTCATATTCCTCATATCTTAGAAGAATGGTCTTCTCGTTCACATCATCCTATGTCATCAACTTCTGGAGGTCATGCTGGTGACACACCATCAACTAGTGGTCGTAAAGTTCATGGAAAGAAGGGTAAAGTTAAGTTTCCTTGTAGGTTGTGTGAAGGGAATCAACCCATTCACCTTTGTCCCTATCTGCATGAAGCCCAAAAAGTGTTGGATAATTGTCCTGATTCACTGCAGTGACCTCCATCTGGTTACAGGATACTATCCCTTAAGCCTTCACTAGTTGATAAAGTGACTGACCCAAATCAACCGTCAGTCAAGCCTACTCTCTCTGAAAGTGAATCCTATGAGTCTATACCCAACCCAAATCAACAGGTTGAGGCAAATAGTTGACCCGATTTCACCTTTAGTTAATCATACCTTTCCCGAAGAGAGTGAATATGATACCACTCAAGTTCTTTTCATTTCTTCATATTCCAATGAGCTTGGAGGTAACCCTCCTATTCCATCAAGACAGGAGGAAAATCCTCCCACTCTCGTAACTCAAGGGATTAATTCTCAAATTCTTATGGTACCCCCTCCAAGTAGTCTAGTCACTTCCTTTCATTGGAATCGAGTATCAAGATCCCATCTTCCTTTTTATGTGCCTTTCTAGATCATAGTAAAAGTTTGTAATATGATTGTATATGGCACTATTATAGATGAAGGTGCATTTGTGAGTATCCTTTCCTCTACTACTTGGCAAGTGCTCGGTTGACCACCACTTGTGCCTGCTACCTAGAATCTGTTTGATTTTAATAGAGGAACCAGTCAACCATTAGGGATCCTTCCTCAGTTGCCTATTACTTTGGGAGGAAAAATTGTTTATATCAATGTGATGGTAGTCTTAGGCCCTTTAGATTACAATTTACTTCTTGGGCATGACTATGTTTATGACATGGGAGCTATTGTTTCAACACTCTTTCGAGTGATTTGTTTCCTGCATGAATGCAAAATTTTCACCATTGACTAACTTTCATTTCCCTATCCAAATATGGCTTCTAGTCAACCATCTTCCCTAAATGGTCCTTTTGTACCAATAGTATCTTCCCCAGCACGGGTCAATTATATGGCAACCTGTTCCATGCCTACATCAACTGAGGATCAATTCCATGATGTTGTACATTATGTACTCGGGGCATTAGAACTAGATCTCTCTATGATCCCTTCCAAAGCATTGTTCTCCCATTTTAAGAGAACCTCTTGGAAGTCATGACCTATTATGGGTTGTGAAAAAAGGTCCATGAGGATAGTTCTTTTACTGTGTCAACCTCATTAAGAAATGAAATAGCTCCTATGAGGATAGTCCTTTTATTGTGTCAACCTCATTAAAAAATGAAATAGATCCTATGAGGATAGTTCTTTTACTGTGTCAACCTCATTAAAAAATGAAACATCTCCAATGAGGATAGTTCCTTGTCTTGTGTCAACCTCATTAAAAAATGAAACCAAGGATATGAGGATAGTTCCTTGTCTTGTGTCAACCTTGTTAAAAAATTGAACCAAGGATATGAGCATAGTTCCTTGTGTTGTGTCAAGCTCATTAAAAAATGAAACGAGTATGAGCATAGTTCGTTGTCTTGTGCCAAGCTCATTAAGAAATGAAACAAGGTCCCCTTGAGCAAAGTTGCAATTCGAGTCTTTGATTAGATCTCGTAAAATCCTAGTCAAGTCTTTCACTTGATCTCGTAAATGAACCTTCATTCCATCCACCTGATATCCATGAGTAGTCTACTTAGGTGAATCTAATGAAGCTTTGGGGGCATGCACCTAGTGGTAAAGTAAGGTTTCCCTATAGGTTGTGTGAAGGGAATCCCCCCATTCACCTTTGTCCCTATCTAGACAAAGCCAAAAAGGTTTTGGGTAACCATCCTACTTCACCACAACAACTTCCATCTAGTTACAGGAGACTCTCCCTTTCATCATGTTGGGTGCATGTAAACCAATATAAATCATAGTTCTTTGTTTCAAGCTTGAGTAAAAATGAAACTGAATCCAAGCATAGTTTTTCATTTCAAGCTTGTGTAAACATGAAACTGAATCCAAGCATAGTTCCCTATGGTTCAAGATTGTCTAAAAATGAACCCATTTCCATTTTAACCCTCGTGATTTCCATTCAATCATCCTCTTCCGCTAGATGAGCCTTGGCTTTTCTCCTTCAATCGTCACTATCTTCTTGGCCAATCATACTGTTAGCTCCTGCTGCAGCAGGTATTGATTTTTCATGATTGGCATTTCACAGGCCAAATATGTCGTGCTTTGCTTGCTGCAATGCTCCATATTTGCTCAAACAGTCTCCAAATGAAGAAGGCTACTTCAATTTCATTCAATTGCCTTCAAATTTTGTAAATTTATCCTGGTATCGCTACTTTTAGTTAAAGGGAGGTCCAAACAGTTTAATCTTGGTCTCCCTAGGTTTAAATTTCATGTTTTAGAATATAGAGATTGTAAATTTGTCCAAACAGTTTAATCTTGGCAGATTCTTAGATAGGTAGAGAAGCAGAAGAGCCCAACAACTTAATCTGGGCTCCGGAAGAAATAAGGGTAGTATGTAGATAGGAAAGCATCAAAAGAAAAGTGAATGACGGGTTTGCAAGTCTAAGTGCACCCCCAAACAAAAGAAGAAAAAATCCTAGGCAAGTAGGCTAGGTAGGTAGTTCTGAGGTTGTTGAATTGCTGACCAGTTCCAGGTTTTCAGGTACCATATCATGCAGAACAAAATCAACAAGGATTTGTAAGCAAAAAAGCTCAAAAGAGGTATAACTGACTCCCCTTCTCTGTTCTCCCCAATTATTAACTAACTTCCCCAAAAGAGGTCAAGATCTGCTTGACACCTCTTAAGTTCCATCATCTTCATAGCACTGGCTTGAGTAAAGATCTGCTTTACTCCAAGTTGTTCCATATTTTCTCTTAAGTATGGTCCTACCCCCTTAACAACCTAAGCTCTCCTGAACTTAGCGCTTTCTTACCATCTCCATATTAACCACTAACATTATTATTTAGCTCCCTATTCTTCGCATCCCCTTATTAATATTAAGTAAAATCCCCCTACGTAATATCCCTCCCCTTGGTTGAAAAATAACCATAAGAACTCCCGGGAACCATTGACCTCCAAAACCACCTCCCAGATACAATGGACTCCTTCCAAAGTATAATATCCCTCTGAGGTAATCGAACCCCTTCCGAAACCTCAAATTCCCTTCACACCCACTTACTTTCTCTTTCCTCCCAAAACGTACAACCTCAAAGCCATATCACATCGCAACATCGCACTTTCATCTCCATGTAGGTCATCACCCATCCATCTCCGCCGATGCGATATTGCGATATCGTCGATCGGCAATCGTAAGCGCCGAGTGTGCAACTCATTCACCCCTCCATTTCCCGCCGATGCGATATTGCGATATCGCCGATCGGCAGTCGCAAGCACCGAGTGTCCAACCCAAGCCGACGCGATATCGCGATATCGCATCGGAGTTTCTTCATCACATTACCTCCAGTGTCTCTGCACGTTGCTCTGTACCAAGGACCCACAGCTGACTTCATCCGCCGTATAGCCGATGCCATGCTTACGTCAGCAGCCAGAAAGCCGAAACTTCACGTAGGAAGAAACATCGCACTTCGGAGCTCCAGATCAAGAAACAGAGGAAGTTTTCGATGCGCGATTAGTGCGAAGTGCTAATTGCGCATCGCTACGGGAAATAGGCCATTTCGAGGAATCTTCAGGGAATCTTCTGATTTGTTAGCCCATTGCGCGCCGAAAAAGCCCGAAAATCGCCCGATCGTGCCAAAAGGATCCGATTTAAAGACAACAACAGATCAATCACAGAGTTTAAAGTGTATCAGATCAAATCATCAGGCATCAAGCGTGTCAAAGAGTATCAGTCGACTTTGGGAGCCATCAATGTAGCGGCAAAGAGTATCAACGAATATCTTGAGCAATGGCCCAAAGCAGGAGAACATTTAATATCTTCCAGCAGATTCATAGAAAGAGGGCAAAACTATTTGAAGCTCTCAAGTCGTAATTATTGCACATTCAATTCGCACCAGAACCGAACTGCAGTTCCCGAAGCACAATCACTCCAGCAGCACCGCATCTGGTCCCCAAGGGCCACCTCGTCACCTGTTCCGATCCAGCTTCCCCCAGCGCAGCCAAAAAGATTTACTTGCATTGAATTCCAGCAACACTTAGATTTTTGAAGAGTTCTAAGCAGACCCGTTGAGGTCACTTGTAATGATGTCTTTCTGATATTTTGCCTATAAATACCACCCTGAGCAACATTGTGAGGGGTTGGTTGGTTGGTAGTAGTTGTTGGTCAGTTTTTCTTTCCAGCATTTTCTCTGAGCAGAGACTCGCACTGTAACTATCATAATTTCCATAATCAAATATTGTTGAAAGCATGGATTGCGAAACTACTTGATGTTTTCTCTTGGCCAAGGAATGATCACAGAATTCCTGTGCTTCTACATGATCCAATAAGTTTTCCTCTCCTCTGTTTAATTTTATGTTTTTTACCACCTTTCCGCCTTTCTAAATTGCAGGAAAAAAGAATAGCTTAAGATTTGTTTCATTACACCTTAAGTTCAATTTCTGCGTTTTTAAATGTTTTCTTCAGAAACAGTTATGAGCTTGTATTCTTAAATGATCTGGTTTACGCTGTTTCTTTCACATATGAGTGCATGTCTTAGGAATTCTTAACTGGTCCTGGATCCCATTCATCCATTTCTCCCCTTTGTCAGCATGATGAAATGATTCTCCTTTGCCTTTCATCCCTGATGTCCACTCCATACTTTCAGCAGACAGAAAATTGTATCCTGTGTGGCTATCCTGCTCTGTATCCCCTTGTGACCAAGAAAACGATCGCAAGCCTCAATCTGTGACTCCATGCCCAATGGTTCGAAACTTATAACTACTTACTTTGCCTCTTTGTTCGACAATCCTACCTTCTTTCCAATCACAATCAACACTCCCTTGAAGTCATAAAGCTAGCCTAAAATCATCAACTAAGGTTGAATCAAAAGGAGAGAGCCCTCTCCGATTGCAGGTGGGCTCGAACCTGCAATCAGAAGATTGTTTTGTGGTTACCTCGGTCGTATCCCTATTTAGGAGCACTAGGGACAACCTGAGTGATAACAGTAGGGATTTGTTTGGCAAACTTAACTCTGAACCTGGCTCAGGACACATAAAGCCAACACAAGCTAAATCCCGACCCTTCCAAGATGAAATTCTCTGCAAATAAGGAAAGAAATAGTGAAAAGGGACACATTGACAAGGATGCACCTGCTCCATTGAAAACTGCTAGTGGTAATGAAGAAGGAACAAAGCCTAGAAGTATAGAAAAATTCCAACCTACATTTAATCTCTAGAGGGAGCTTGAAAAGGTAAATATTCCTATCCCCTTGATTGAACTTCTAAAGCATCTTACTTATAAAGCTTAGATCTCTCAATTCGTGCATCCATCCACCCCTTCACCCATCCATGATTCCATAAATATTCAAAAAGAGAGGCCAATGGTTGTCTTTGGGATGCACGTGGAGGAACTTGATCCTTCTACTGCATCATTTTATGTGACCCTGGCAATCCATGATCTTTTATTACACAACTGCATGTTGGACTCTGGAGCCTCACAAAACCTCATGCCATTAGTAGTAATGAAATAGTTGGGTTTGGAGATCACCAAGCCCTACAAGGACCTATACTCCTTTGACTCTAAGAGGGTCAAGTGCTTGGGAATGATAAAGGATCTGGTTGTGAACCTATCTTAGATCACAGTGAAGAGTGTGGTAATGTACATAGTAGTGGCAGACATTCCCCCTCGGTTCAACATGCTCTTATCTAGATCTTGGGGTTCTAAGGTGGGGGGCTCTATTAAGTTAGATCTGACTTATGCCACTATCCCTAAATTTGGACGTGAGCATAGGAGATTATACAGAGAAACCAAATTTGTAAAAATTGTGATCCCACCTAAAGGCTCAGAAAACTCCCTAGTTCATGGAAAAGAAAGCAAACTCTCCTACCTATTTCTAGAAGAAGATGAGACCTTCCTAAAGGAAAAATCAGTGCACCTAACAAGGTAGTTAGAGCACCATCATGCAAATGAAAACAAAAAAAGGAAGTTATACTTTGAAGGAGAAAATTCCAAAGAAGGAAATGGAGCAGGAGTACTATTAGTATCCCGTGAGGTCAGCCTGACACCCCTCTCATTCAAACTAGAAATTGAGGTGACTAATAACGTGGCAGAATACGAGTCATTTCTCCTGGGATTACTATCAGCGAAGGATATGAATATTGAATTCCTAAAGGTTTATGGAGACTCCAAGCTGGTTGTGAGGTAGATCAAAAATCAGTGCTAGGCCAAACACCCCAGATTGAGGATGTACCAGAATGAAGTGTGGGATCTAATGATAATTTATTCTTGGCCTTTAATATACAATTTTTTCCCATGGAAGGAAACAAAATGGCAGACTCCCTTGCTATAGTTGTAAGCACTTTCAGGCCCCTGCAAAATCTGCTCCTCAGATATGACGTAAAAGTTAGATACATACCCTCAATACTAGATAATGTCAAGCATTGGAAGGTATTTGAGGATGACAAGTAGGTGAAAAGATTCATATAAGTTGTTGGGGAGTTCACCCACTCCATCAATCAAGAAGAAGAAGAAGCAAATCAAGAAGCCACTTCGCAAAAAGACATAGTGGTTGGGCGCAAAATTTTGCAATTGAAAGGGAACACCATCCCTCATGGACTTGTCCCACTGGAAATACATTTTAATAAAGATGACATAGCCTCCAAACAATTGGCTCCTAATATGGACAATCAAGTAGAAGACTGCAACATTGGATCGGAGGAGGAGCCCAGATGATCACACTGTGAAAAGGAATCCCCTTGCATTGTAAACAAAGGTATTTAAATCTTCTTAAAATCTACAAAGATGTTTTTTCTTGGTCTTACGAAGATTTGAAAGCATTTGATACTAACATCATACATCACAAGATTCCTTTGAAAAGCGGAATAAAAACATGCAAGCAAAACTGAAACAAATAAATCCACTCTTACTCCCCTCCATTGAAAAGGAGGTAAGGAAGCTGCTACAAGCAATGATCATAGTGCCTATAAGATATTCTGAGTGGGTGGCTAATTTGGTTCCTATTTGGAAAAAGAAAGGAGAGATAAGGCTATGTGTAGGCTTTTGAAATCTAAACACGACAACTTTGAAAGACAACTACCCGCTACCCAGGATGGATAATATATTGCAGAAGGTGGTTGGTTCAGCTAGAAGGTCCATGATGGATGGATTCTCTGGATACAACCAAGTGGAAGTTCACCTCGAGGATCAGGAAAAGACTTCTTTCACCACCCTATAGGGAAAATTCATGTATGCTCGCATGCCTTTCGGACTGATAAATGCAGGGGCCACATTTTAGAGACCTATGAACACAACCTTTGTAGGGGAGCAAGACAAATTTGTGGTAGTCTACTTGGATGACATCACAGTATTTTCTCAGACCAATGAAGAGCACATCCTCCACTTAAATCTCACCTTTGAGAAATGCAGGAGGTATGGTCTTTCTCTGAATCCTAAGAAATATCATTTCACCCTAAATGAGGGAAGCTACCTGGACACATATTAGTGCAAGAAGGAGTAAAGATCAACCCTAAATGAGTCGAAGCCATCATCCATATTCCTTTGCCCAGGAATAAGAAATAAGTCGAAGCCTTTTTGAGGGGAATAAATTTCTTGAGGCAATTCATACCAAACTATGCAGAGATAGTCAAGGGTATTACAGACATGCTTAAGAAGGAGAATGAAGTCAAGTGGAGCCCTGTCCCTCGCAAATCTTTCATTAGAATCAAAGAAGCTTTGGCTGAGGCCTCAGTGATAGTCAACCCTAACTACTCAGTTCCTTTCTACATCTTTTCTTTCATATCTCTTCATACTATCGTTGTTGTGCTGCTACAAAAAAATAAAGAAGGTTATGAGCAGCCCATCACATTTTTAGCCAAGTCCTAAGGGATGCTGAGCTAAAATTTAATATATTAGAGAAACAAACCTATGCATTGGTCAAGGCTCTGAAGGCATTTCGTATGTATGTGCTACAATCATAAATCACAACGTTCTTCCCAATGACAATAGTTAAGGACATCCTGGTGCAGGGAGACATTTAAGGAAAGAGGGGTAGGTGGATAGCTAAAATACAAGAATATGAGCTATAAATAAATCATATTAAGCTCATCAAAGTCCAGGGGTTGGCTAAGATTTTATCTGAATCCAACTACCAAGCTCTAGGGATAAACCCGATCAGAGAGGAAGGTAGACCAAAGGATTACCAGAGCGGAATTAAAACATCTGAGAAGAATATATATGCCAAATATGAGGGATCAACCTGGTATAAGAACATTTTTCATTACCTCTTATTCCTAAGGAGCCTGTTGGGGCTGGATAGATCCAAATACTGAAGTATGAGATTGCAAGTGTAGAAATATATCATATCCAATGGCCTGCTCTACTGGAGTAACCGACGGGGGTATTACTGCTATGTTTGGTAGAGGGAGAAACCCATTAAAGTGATTGAGGATTTCCACATAGGATTTTGTAGGGGACACTACAACTGGAATACCACAACACAAACAATCCTCAAGGAAGGATTTTACTAGCCTACATTGTTTGGAGATGTTTATTCGGAGGTCAGGTCATGCCATAAATTCCAATTGTTTGCTGAGATAGAATTTTTCTCCTCCCCCCCTGATTCCATTGCATGTGGAGGAAACTTTTAAATAGTGGGGACTGGACTTCATTGGAGAAATAAACCCACCATCTAGTTACTAACGCAAGTGGATATTAATAGCACTGACTATTTCACCAAGTGGGTAGAGGCCATCCCAGCTAGAAATGCTACAGACTCAGTGGTGGTAAAATTCATGGAGGAGAACATACTATCCCGCTTTGGTTGTCCTTTAACAATTATCACTGATAATTCTCAGGTCTTCAAATTTGCCAAGTTCACCAGTTTCTACCAGAAGTTTAATATCATCAGCGGGAACTCCACTACCTATTATCCTCAAGGTAATGGCTTGGATGAGTCCTCAAACAAAACTATGGTGAGTGTGCTGAAGAAGACCATCATCATGAATCAAAGGAATTGGGACTCCCAACTAAAAGTTTCTTTGTGGGTAAACCAAGTAACGCCTAAATGATCCACTTGGAAATCGCCTTTCAAACTAATGTATGGCAAGTCTTTTGTCTTCCTGATCCAACTAGCAATGCCAGTGGCGAATTTGCTACAAGAAGCTGAGGAAGAGCCAAGTTCTGTAACAAGAAGGATAAATCAGTTGGTTGAGCTTCATGAAAACAGAGAACAAGTGGGGGCCAAATTGTTAATTTACCAACAAAGGACGAAATATCTGTTTGACAAGAAGGCCAAGGGCAGACATCTTCAACTAGGAGGTTTAGTTCTTCGGTGGGACGTCCGATGGGAAGATAACGGCAAACATGGAAAATTCGATCCACTATGGTTCGACCCCATCAAGATTGCAGAAGAAAGATGAAATAACGCATACCTGCTTGAAAACATGGATGGCGAATTTTTGGAACTGTCGATAAATGGTCAGTTCCTCAAATTTTATTTTCAAAATTAGAGACATATGTCTTGCACTCAGTGTAAATATCTGGTCTGTGTATTGTAGTTGTTATTTGAATTTTCCATTTTAGGTTAAAAATTCTACTTTCATGAAAGTCATCTTTTGTTTAGAAGAGACTCCATTCCCAAAGGAGTGGTTCACAATGTGCAGGTTCTTAGCACCTTGCTAGCAAGGCATTGTCCCCAGATGGAGCCAATTTTGTCACTCACTGATTTACAAGTTATTAATTGCCTAGAATGAAAAATAACAATGAACTTGAAGACGTTTCTCAAGCCACAGAAGTTAACAGAGCTTAATCAGACCCTCTCCACTACTTAGTTCTCTGGAAGATCTTTCCAATGGTCTATGGAAGTCCAAAAAGGGATTTCTAGAGCGTAAGATATGACTTGTTGAAGTTACCCATGGGAAGCTAGAAGAGAAGGAGAAGAGACTTAAATAAAATCACAAATAGGAGGTCTAGGAGCTAATATCATCACATATCTGCCATCCCGCATCCTGCATATCAGCCATCCTGCATCCCACATATCGGCCATCCTGTGATCCCACATATCAGTCATCCTGCATCCTGCATATCGGCCATCCTGTGATCTCGCACTCCAAAAATCCCTCGATCCCACACTCTTGTAGTCCTGTAATCTTGAAGTCCCACAGTGCCACGACCCCGTAGTCCCAGAGCTTCACAGCAAATCCCGCAGATCGTTCATGTCAAAGTTTTGCATTATGCATTATCAAAGCCCTGTGAGACCGGTAAATTGGCGATCGGCGTGGTGAAGGGGTTCTAACTTAAAAATCTTGTGATCTCGTCGATTTGTGATATAGTGTTAAATCATTGGGAAGGGACTGATTCTATTTAATAAAGGAATTCACAAACAAACCAAGGCCAGGCAAGCCATTTTCTGTCTCCTCTAGAGGGCCACGTGGAGGGATATGATTAGCCCTTATAGCTGACATGGCAGCTGACATCATCAATGACGTGGCCATATGGGTGACATGTGGCACGCAGATTTGGTGTTTTCAGGGTCTTATGGGAGAATTTTCGGGCGACACATGGCCATGTTGACATCACCCCCTGCAAATCAATGATTGGTAGTCGCAAAGGTTAAAGCGCTCCTACACCAAAGTCTCCCTGGCTTGCGATTACGATATACGGGGGCTTTCATCCTGGATTGAATATTTCATGTCTTCCACCCTATAGGGATTTCACATCTAGAAAAGCCAGCCTGTGCTATGAAAAGAAGTGAAAGGGTCTCCCTCACCCATGTTGCAATTGCGATGTCCTGGGTGGGCCCAATCTCGCTGATCGACAATCACAATGTCAAGGGGAAATTCTAAAGGCAACTCATAGTGAGCATCAAGATGCGGGATTCCAAGCAACAAAGGAAAATAGGCCCCCGGGTAGTAGTCTGAAATCCATAGTGCCTGAGGGCTAAGAACTTGGTCACAACCCCCCAGTGATATGAAGAAAATATCATAAAGGGGCTATACAAGAGGGGGCCTGAGGGGGCATCAAAACACACTTGTTTTGTAGTGTTTCACTGATAAAGGCTTGCACCTGAAAAAATTCCATGTTGCATCATATGTGAATCCCCAGGTAGAACAGGGTGTCAATAATATCATACAGGGCTTTAAAGGCATGATGGGTCGAGAGTTGCGGCTTTAAGGGAAATAGGTGGTGCATTCAAAACTAGTATGGGTTGGTTTAGGAAGGCCCATTGTGACACGGGAACAAGGCACAACCCATAGGTCTTCCACTTTAGTACCACAACATGGAACCGATAGAGCCCATTCCCAACCTTAAAGAGTAGATAGTTCAAGGAGTAAAGGTAGAAGCGACGGGAGTCAAGTAGGCAACACAAGAGGCCAAACGAAGAACGAACTGTAACCTAAAGCGGAGGAGATCACAGGGATGGGCACAAAGATTTTCATTTGCATTTCTATTTGACTGTTTACTTGTTTGTTGTCCTGCAATTTTCTCCTTTTAATGAGGCCATTAATTCTGTAATATGTTTGGGCCACAGAGCCATCCCCAGTCGAGACAATTAGTCAACCTGATAGCTTGGACTTTGCTGAAGATATTTTTGATGTAATGAATGTCCAGGCTCGTCCTCTCCTAATAAATAGGAGGAAGCAAGACTTAAAAAAAGTTAAGAAATTCTAAAGAAAACTCTACATGTAATTTTCAGATTGTATAACTTCAGGATACAGAATTTTCAGAATATGAAGAAATGGGGGTGATTCCCCCTTCAAGTATTACAGTATGTTATCCCTCTATTAAAACCCATTATGTTCATGTTTCTTCTTTGATTTCATGCAATCACAATTGTTAGAAATATTTCAAGACTTCCTCATAGATTTTCTAATATCAAAATATTATGCATGTGCCTATAAGTTCCTCACAGATTCATTTGTATTGACATTGTTAATGCTAGTGCCTATATGGATTACTGAAATTATGTCTTTAAATGTTTCTCTTCGTGAATCATAGTCCACAACCTCTCTGCTACCCACTACATCTACTTCTAACTCAGATAAGTATAGGAATTCTTAAAGTTGCAAGCTCTATGTGTTAAAGCACAAAATTATTGATTTTGTAAGCTCCATATGATGAGTTACTCCTTCTCCTTATCCTCTATCATTGCTCTACAAAATCTTATTAAGATGTAAGTCCTTGGACTACTCGGCCTCCACCATTTTATGCATATTTCTGATATTTTTATATGGGAAGAAGTACCAAGAAATTCATGTCTTACTCCTTTAGGTTAATGAACCAACCCATTATATATATATATATATATATGTGTGTGTGTGTGTGTGTGTGTGTGTGTGTGTGTGTGTGATGTCTCCATCCATAGAAAATCATATGAGATACACAAAATCTAGATCTGCCCAGGCACTGGTCTTGTAATCAATCCAAGGTTGTGATCAAACAGCTTACTAAAATAGACTGGGAAGTATATTGGAGGTACCTGGTATAGCCACACAGTCAGTGGCTAGTACTACACTATCTTGCTAACTCATCCACACACATGTTGCCTTCCCTTTCAGATACAGTGTGCACTGGCTAGATGCGCACAAGGATGAAACAACCTCCTCAAATCAAGTTGATGTTGGATATATATCATCTTAGACAACAAATGAAGGAGTAGATGTTGTTTCATGCTAGAACTAGTCATTTCCATAAGCTATATTTTATGTAATTCTATAACTTATTTCAAGGAGGGTTGTTTAACCCTCGGAACTTCATGCATTCCCTATTTTTGTCGTTATATCTTATTATTTAAACCATTTCATGTCTTTTAAGAAAGGGTCCGGAATTTTATAAACACACTCTTTATTTTCTTGCACTTTTGTACTTTAAAGTTTCTCTTGTTAGAATCGTTGGATCGGAGTCCTAAAATTTTGTTGGAGAAGGCTTACAAAAGCTTTCACTTTTGTAATTTTGCAAACCATCTTAATAAGACAAACTACACTGGAGCTACTTATTTTATGAGCAGACTGATATGTGTTGGGTACTTTTATCTTTGTGTATTTATTTGTTCATGAATTAACAACCATTTGTATTATACGGTTTATCACATGTATCTTTTTTAATATAGTGTTGTATCCATTCACTTTTGAACATACTAGGACTGTTATTTTTTAGTACATTGATGAGAAATTGGTCAAATGATATTTGATGCGATATATGTTTTATAAATTATTTTGATTAACTATTTAATCAAAATAATTATTTCAAAGGTTTTTCATTTCTATTAGTATCTGGTTAATCTTCATTATAAAGTACTAAGGATCATCATTTTAGATCACACAAATATAAGTAAAATTCGTGGGTAATACATATAGATAAGTTATATGTGTGTGTGTGTGTGTTTTAATCTAAAACCACCCCATCTATCACTTAGATTTATCAATCAAACACCCTATCCATCCTATCACATTTTTATTGGGAAAATGGTCCCATTATATCCAATCGAAGCCACTAATCCAAACAAAAAAGGAATGGTATTCAAGTCACAGACCAGGTGATTTTCCCCCATGTTGTTGCAACGATTTCAAGGCTTCAACATTTTGGCGCGAGAAGGAGGGCCAAGACTATGAATGTAAAAGAGAACTCAATCTAAAAAAATGCCATTCCAAGAGTCACTCCCCCTCATGATCACCTCCAACTTCTCGATCCTCATCTAAAACTCCTATTTCTAGACCAGAAGTTGAGAAGTCACTCCCAAAATATCCTAGTACTATTCCTAAAGTACCTTCTTCAAATTATAATCCTAAATCACCCGAGGTTTAGAATTTAATAAATAAATTAGAGGAAATCTCTATTTCAGCAAAAAATCATGTCCCATCTGAAGCAAGTATCACTTTTCTTTTACAACCCATTTAGATTATAACTTATTCTCAAAGTGAGAAGCTTGGATTTCCTCCATTTGAATTCCCTCTACCTTCTTTCAGAAAGAAAACTAAGAAATCTGAGTCACAGACATCAACTAGTGAGGTTTTATCAAATTCCCCTCCACAAACACCTTCATTCCCTCCATTTGTTCCCACTTCTTCTTCTCAAAGTAATGGTGTTGGTTCATCAAACCCTAGCACTCAACCTACCTCTGCTTCCCGTCAAACTCCAATAATGGTAGGACAACAACCACAACCACAAGTCAGACCATGGGCTAATCCTGGTGTTGTAGAAATGGAACCTCCCCTTCATGACCTACCTAAGCATCTTGAAAGATGGCTACCAAAATTCAATCCTGTTGATGGATTTCCTGTTGAGGAATATATCCATAATTATATAT
Source organism: Pinus taeda (assembly GCA_000404065.3). Classification (NCBI taxonomy): domain Eukaryota; kingdom Viridiplantae; phylum Streptophyta; class Pinopsida; order Pinales; family Pinaceae; genus Pinus; species Pinus taeda. The sequence continues at coordinate 16,547 of APFE031648859.1, read as the reverse complement.
TAGCTATCAATCTTAATGGAGTAGCTGAAGAAGATTGTGAAGTAAGATTATTTCCCTACACTCTCCAAGGATCAGCAGGTTCATGGTATTTTTCATTACCACCAGGATCCATTACCAATTGGGACATGTTTGAAGAGTAATTTATAGTAAAATTTGGTAATGATCATACAATTGCATCTCTTATCAATGATATTTCTAATTTACAAGCTAAATCAAGTGAAAACCTCAAAGAATTCAATTCCAGATTCAATTAACTGCTAAAAAAAATCCCAGTTGCATCAAGCCCTGGTGTTGATGTCCAAATTGAGTGGTATATTTCCTCTCTTCCTTCCAATATAGCAATTTTTCTAGATAGAGCTAATAAGGCTACTTTGGTAGAAAATATGAAGGAAGTCGTGTCTGTAGAAAAGAGAATAGTTGCAATAGAAAAGAAAATAGCTCAGGAAGAGAGAAAAAAAAAGTTTCATTTAAGGATGAACCAAAGAAATCCCCTAATGATCCTTTTGATCTCGAAGGTCTACAAAAAGTCCTAAAAACCATGTCAAATGAAATTGTAGAGATTAAGAAACAACGAGTTGAATCCTATTCTAAAAAACCTTTCAGATCCTTCAAGAGGAAATCACACTTCTAATCTGCAACCACAAAATACAATATCCAATGTTGAATCTGCCTTAGAAGAAGAGGAATAAGAAACTGCATTAACTGATGAAGAGATTGAAGATGTAGAATTAGTTGAAGTACATGGAATGTGGGATTTCACCCTCCCTATTTCCAATAGTGAAGAAGAGCAAGAAGCTCTACCTGTTAGTGTAAGGAGTAAAGGCCCTACTAATTTAACACAATCAAATCAAAATAAAAAGACCTCAACCCCTTCTACTAAGGAAAAGGTAGATAGTAAAAATTCTTCTCCCAAAAATCCTCAACCAACTCCATCCTCATCTAATCCTCCATTTCATATAAAACCTTGGTAGCTATAGATACCATGGAATATAACATAGTGGAAGACATGAAGAAAACTAGAGCCAATGTCTCTCTTCATGAGCTCAACAAGCTTAACCAACAATAAAAAGTATTGTTGAAAGAATTGAATGCAATTCCTGCTTCTCCTCTTCATGTTGATGTTGTATTCCAAGTTGCTAGAAGAATGGGTAAACCCCCTAATGATCCATCAAATAAGGTTGATCCTGTTAGAGTCGGTCTCGTTATCCCTCCGTCAGAGATCAAAGCTCTTTTTTGCATTTCATGTTTAGGTGTCCCATCAGTTTCGATCAGTTGCATTTCGTTAGGCATGCCAAAAGTCTGACGGAATGGTTTGTGTCATTCATTCCCCTCGTGTTTGGCACTGCTGGTCCAGGTCTGTTCATAAAAATCAAATCTTGAAAGGTCATATTTCTAGGTCATGACAAGTGTTCTCGGTCATTAGGTCTAGGGTTAAGTCAATTTGGTTTTGCAAAGTCTAAGAAAACCAGCATGCCAGAGGGATTGTCCTCGATAGGTGGTTCCTCATGATTTTTTCATTATAATAGATAGATTAGGACTTCTCTTCAAAACTCTGTTTTGAAGATAAGTCGTCATCTCATTTTTGTAATAAATTTTCAAAAATTTTAGTTCTTGAATTGTCCAGGCACAGCCTTGGTCTCCTTTGCCAGATTATATCACAGCTATCCCTGCAAAAAATTGCCAAAGAAAATCATTATTTCAACCAAATTTAAGGAGGAAACCAAAAAGTCAGAAGTCTATTAATCCTGAAAAAGTGTCAAAGACGAAACATTACAAAATGGGTTATGGACCAAGCAAAAATGAGTCTTTATAAAGATATTTCAATACATCTTCAAATCATTGTACATGCCAAGAGTGGAGAAGATCATTCCAAAGCAAATTTGTGAGTTTGAGTGGAGGTTGGAGCAATTTTTAGGTGCACGACACACTGGGTTAGGCGTGCGGCGCACTGACACAAAGCCACAGTGTTAAATTACAAGCGCGCGGTGCATCAGGAGCGTGCGGCGCACTGGGTAAGGCGTGCGGTGCTCACAGTTTGGAGTCCGAAACTTGTTTGAAAGCGCATCAAATCGCCTCTTCTTCGCATCAAATTGTCAGCTATCTTGTTTTCAAAGTCATGTCAGAGACGGAGTCAGTCTATGAGCAAGAGTATGACAATGATTCTACACCGGAGGTTAATGTGCCACGGAGATATCACAAAAGTGGAAAAGGTGGTCAGCATGTCAGGGAGGAGCCTACTTCTTTGGCTCAATTGCAGGCTTGCCCACTTGCAATGGATTATTTTCAGCATCAATCATGTTTCCAATACTGTGAGATGATCTCACAAACCCAACATCATCGAGAACTAGTTCGTTTATTTGTTCTACATTTACATGATGGTCATGTAAACCTCGCCGGAGTAAATTTCACCTTGTCACCAGAGAGTATTGCTCAGGCCACCGGGATACCAAATGTAGGAGAGGAATGGAGAAAATGCCAACAATTAGACAGATTCTACTATGAGCCATACATCAAACCTGGGTATATGAGACACTTGAGCACAGTTTTTCCTTTCAGATTCCTGAGGGATGAGTTTGCACCATTGATGAAACTCATCATTCGGTATTTCAGTTGCGAGGGCAGATTCTCGCATCTTTATGCGTACCATGTTTGTTTGTTGATGCATTTCACGAGGGTACGTATGATGAACATTCCATACTTCATGTGTCGCAACATAGAGAGGATGGTGACTTTACTACAAAGGAAGATCCCAGCACATAAGCATAAGAGCATATATCATTACGCGCTGATGAAAATCATAGTGATACATCAATTGACACAACAGGGCATTACTTGGGAGGATTTCATCTCCCGTGACTTCTTCTCAGCATCACAACCACTTCCCGAGATAGTTCATGATGAGGGAGCGCCTTCACACCAGCCAGACATTCCTGAGACTGAGCATATAAGTGCTCCTTCGTATGTGACATACCAGCGAGGCCACAGGGCCTTATTTCTATCTACACAACGAGTACTATCTCCACCCGGGGTGGAAGGGGTCTCGTTGACTCCATCAGCACAACGAGTATTATCTCCACATCATGTGGAAGGGGTCTCGCCTTCTTCTTCAGCACAGGTACAGATCCAGGACAGGGGCAAGAGGCCTATGCATGATGAGGGTCCTTTAGGAGGCTGGGACACGAATTTCACTATCATTGATGTTGATGTGAGCTCTCCTAGCTTGGAGCTAAAGGAGATCATCCAGGAGCAAAGGGCTGAGAATGAATCGTTGCAAAAGAAATTGCAGATGGCTAAGTGGGTGATAAACTACTTGGAGCAGTGCAACAAACAGCTAGAGGATGAACATACACTTTATGAGCTGCAGCAAATCCGTGAGGATCGAGAATTGGCCCGAAAGAGACCCAGTGATATGACACCGATTGTCGAGAGTCTATGCTCATCCGTGTGAACACTCATCTAGATAAATTGTTGGCAAAGGCAAATAGAGACAAAGACATGCTTCGTCATATGAAAACTCATTATTGGGCTCGTATGCATGTCTGCAAAGCAAAAATGAAGATTCTAAAGAGGCGATTGAGCAAAGCACTAAAACGGCAAAAAAAGCCCGATCCACTCCAAATTTTAGCCAAGGCTTCATTGGCGGGGCACAATACATGATGTAGGGTCTTCACTCCGAATTTGAGCAAATTCGGAGAAATTTTTGTCATTTTGAAAATTTTGTCCTAAAAATAGGTTTTTTGGCTCAACGCGTAGCGCGTCGACGCGCGCGCTTAAGATTGGGACACTTGCTGGAGGAAAACTTTACATTTTTGGGTTTGTCATGGTAAGTTATGCATGATCAGCTATTTCCAAAGCATTTCATCAAGTTCTGGGTGATCAAAAGGCTCAAAAACACCATGAAAATCACCTTTCTGCCACCTTTTGCACTAGCAGGAAGTACTTCTGGGAGAATGACATTTTGAGGGGGCAAATGAGCTCCAAATTGAAAAATTGCACTTGGGCTGGATAGCAGACATCCAGGGCTTTCCAAACAGCTATTGTGAGCTTGATTTGGATGTCAGGAAGAGCCCCAAAAGCAAGTTGAAAGGCGCGCGGTGCATAGGGCTCAGGTGCACGGCACACAGGGCTTTTTGGCCAATTTTTCATCTTTCAGCTCAGGAATGCAACCAGTTTGACTAGTTTTGATTTGTGATGTAATTTTTGACTCCTCTTGTTGTAATTGCTTAAACATGATGTAATTTTGACACTTAGTTACTTGTTCTAGAATATTCATTCACCAAAGAGTGAAAATT
>APFE031648859.1:0-11106 GCA_000404065.3 Pinus taeda | reverse complement strand
GCTACGAGGCTGAGCGTGGTTTGATGTAGCCTTGAGTTTTACCTTATTTTAGCCTAAGGTAGATTTGAGCACTAACATAGTGGCGACCATACTGGGGAAGAAATCTCAATGGTTTTCTTGTTGATGTGTTTGTTTCATGAGTCTTAGACAGATTTTGAAGTCACGCCAGGTAGCTTTCGAAACACTTTTGCTATGCATAAGTGGAAGTAGATAAACACTGCTTCAGTCGATCTCCGGTTAGCTTGTGAGCACTTGATTTGCAAATAACCCCAGCAAACTTGTTCGTTCTAGACCTTTGGATGATTGAGTCTAGAAGTTGATAGGCTGAATTACTTATATTCCTTCGATATTTTGACAAAACACACTGGCTTCAGAAAGACATACAAGAGCTAATCCAGATCCTAATCCGCCGCATGTCTACGAAAATCCAAACTTGATTCGAAAAATCCTTTGTCAAGAAAGCTCTGCGACTCCCGTGATTAAATCCCATTCATGTCCTGCAATTTTTGAATATCTTGAAGAACTTGCTTTTGATGAGAAGTTTGAACTGCCATTGTTCAAAACTAAGTCTGAAAATGCTCTTGATTCTATAGTTCCAAATCCTGATTTCGTTGTCGCCCTTCAAATCGAAAAGTCTAACAAGTCTATTGAGAATTTCATTTTAAGACAGCTCCAAACTACAATTGAGGTTACAAATATCATTGATTTTTTGGAAACTACATCTGCTACCATTGGATCATCTATTATGGCATCCACCTCTAGACATCCTACTGAACCGCCTTTCATTCCTACCATCCCTGTGCAACCCATTATTTATGATTAGAAGTTTGCAATCAATTCGCCTTCATCCACTGTTTCACGCCTAAAACTGCATCTCCTCCGCACACACCTCCTCATACACCTCACACCTCAGCTGCACCTACTCCACCAACATCTCCAAGGCCAACTGCAAATCCACCAAGAACCATGGCTCCCAGATTTGCACCCCTTGCTTTGCCAGCCAATTTGGATCCTATGCCTGCTGATTATCAGAGCAAGATTCCTATATTCAATGGCACACCACAGAGTATATCAGCTCAACAACATATTGTCTGAATGACAAACTTTTTGGACCTGCATGAAATTGATGCAGAAAATGTTTCAATGAGATTGTTTGCCCAGACTTTTGGAGGAGAGGTTCGTAAATGGTTCAGAGCTTTACAAGAAAGGAGTATCAATACATTACAGGAACTTCAGACCTTGTTTCTAGATCGGTGGGAAATCAATAAAGATCCGTTGCAAATCACTTCAGAGTATACCAACATCAAGCGTAATCCTGGTGAGTCCGTTCAGGATTATGTTATCAGATTTAATGCAGTGTATAATGCAATTCCAGATGACTTAAGACCGTCTAAAAAGTCAGCACTCCTTAAATTCCCGGATGGTTTTGATCTGGAAATGGCTTATTCACTACGAGACAGAGATCCGCCTACCTTAGAAGATATGCAAAAGGTTGTTGTTAGTGTTGAGGCAAATCTGAATGATAAGAGAGCACGGTTGAAAGCAGAGAAAAGAGTGACTATAAAGGAAGAGTCTACATCAGAACCGCCATGGCTTCGTGAGATGGAAAAAATGTTCAAAAGAATGAACCTTGATAAATCAGAAACACAGATTCGTAATCCAAATTACCGTGGCCAGCAACAACCACAGTTCAGAATTAAGCAGCGTGAAGAAAGAGCACAAGAGCCAGCAGCCCAGTAGCCGATTAAGACTCCTCTTTTGCAGAATTTTGTGAGTCAAGATTCAGATGATGATGCTGATGTAGTAGGGGACCAAAATCACTTCTTTACTCCTGACGATCTGCCCATTTACATCACTGAAGATGAACAGTATGGAGAAAGTTCAATCGCCCAGAAAGATGAAGATTTTATCTTAGCAAATGATGCAGATTTAGATGATTACCAAAGAGGATATTTGAATGCCTTGTCCACTCAACAGAAGCAGTACTCATTGAGAAACCGAGATGTGCCCATAAATCCAATTCAGAAAAGAAAATAAGCTACAACACCGAAGACGGATTCACCCATACCACAGAAGAAAGGAAAAGAGACAATTGATCCCACAACTAGCAAAATATCATTAGCAGAAAGGACAAATCAGGCAAGTATAATCAAGGATAAGAAGGAAGTTCCGGTTAAAGAAGTCGAAAAAGTTTCAGCATTTAGTTTGGACAATGAAATTTCCAAATTAAAAATATCAATTCCTTTGACAGAAATCATGAAGAACAGCAGCTATCGTGGCCAAGTCTCTAAAATTCTAAATTTTGATCTAATGTTTGACATGGTAAACGTTGAAGATGATCAGCCAAAATTGATATTTGGGCCTGCATTAGATGGTGAGTCCCCTGACAGTGATGTTCCTCCCTTTTATATCAGTTTGAGATTGCATGAATATGTATTGCACAATCCTATGTTCGATTCGGGTGCTTTGCACAATTTGATGCCAAAGGCGATCATGGAAAAGTTGGGACTAGACATTACAAGGAAATATCATGATTTGTATTCATTTGCTTCCGGCCATGTGAGATGTATCGGGCTCATCAAAGATTTGGTTGTTAGCTTAGACCAAATTCCAGCGAAGAATGTCTTGATGGATGTGGTTGTGGCGGACATTCCTCCGCGATTTGGGATGCTCCTTTCAAGGTCCTGGGGGGCAAAATTGAAAGGTACACTACAGTTAGATTTCTCTTACTCAACAATTCCAGTATTTTGTCAAATGAGAAAGTTATATCGAGAGCAGAAGATGAAATACATGATAACCAGCAAAGAGAAGCCGATCAATCATCCTGTAAATTATGTACATACAGATTTAGAGTCGTTTGTGTTACTTGCTGATAGTTTTAATGATCTAGATAGTCAGTTAGTTCAGGCGGAAGATATACCAGAAATAACTGAGAATTTTAGAGAAGTTCTGCAAAAAGAAAGAAGAGAAAAGCAAACTATTCTGGAGCAATCAGCTAAAGAAAATGGGCAGCAAACAGAAAAAACAGAGCCGGTGCAATTTCAACATTTAGAGGACGATGAAGATGGTCTTTGGACCATGGATTTTGATGGCACAGTAGGTAGTGATGGAGCTGGAATTGGTGTTGGATTCGCAGTCCATTTTCCGCTACGAATAAGGTTCCAAGCAAAGTGAGAGTGTGTTCCTACAAGCTAGCATTTGATTGTTCTAATAATGAAGTGGAATATGAAGCTCTAATTGCTAGCCTTAAGATTCTTAGAAAGCTGAAAGCGAAAAGGATTGCAGTCTATGGTGATTCAGAGTTGGTGATAAAGCAGGTTAAGGGTGAGTTTCAGGCCAAGCATCCTCGCATGAGAGCTTATCGAAATGTAGTCTTAGATATTTTGAAGTTATTTTCTGATCATACCTTGACATGTGTGCCTCACATACAAAATGGTGTTGCTGATGGACTTGCTAAGGTAGCAAGCAACTTAAAAATTCCGATGAATTCCAGCAACAATTTTGAAATTCATGTGAAACACCGTCCCACCTTTCCAGACAATCAGCGATGTTGGCAAGTCTTTCAGGATGACGAAGAGATTAATCAGTTTCTGCAGAATAAGGGTAAGTTCAAAGATACTTCCATAGATACAGAACATGATGATGGTAGTGATGATATACAAGTAAATCAAAGGGAAGTACTGCAACTTAAAGATAATGTCATTCCTAAGGGATTGATCCCGTTGGAAGAACTCTTCGACCAAGATGATGTAGCTCGTAAACCAACATTGAGGCCAACTGAAAAGGGTGTTGAAGAAGTAAATATTGGGCTAGCTGAGAATCCCAAGATGGTAAAATTATCCAAGTCATTATCACCAAAGGTAAAGGCAGAATATGTGAAATTGTTGTCTTTATTTTCTGATGTTTTCACATGGGATTACTCATATTTAAAAACATATGACACAAATATCATTCAGCATACTATTCCCATTAAGTCAAATCAGAAGCCTTTTCATCAAAATTTGAGGAGAATCATGTTGGAAATAATACTGAGAGGGGGGGGGTGAATCAGTATTATCAAGTCAAATATTCCTTTTTCAAAAATAAATTGTATATGCTACTTCAGTTAATTAAACCTGCGTATATACGCAACTATGCACAAGGAAACCCGCATATACAGAGCAAATTTACTTAATATTTCTTATGATGATTGTTAATCAGTGATGCAGAATTAAATAACCAGTAACCAGAGACAGTGAAATAGAGCAGAAAGACAATCACACATAAGAACACAAGATATAAGGTGGAAACCCAATGTGGGTGAAAACCACCTGCTGCAATTCGTCTCTATCTTTTCTTTAATTAGAAACTTCTTTTTACAATGTACTAGTGCAGACCTTTACCAGTACGTAGGCTGCAACTTGCAAAGAGGTACTACTCTCTCTCTCGTTCTCCAGCTTCTCCTGGAAGGGAGCTACAACCCCCTTTAGCTCTTGTACTAGTCAAGATACTAGTACGTAGGTGCTGGCCTACAGAAGGCTACAACCTTCTCTTTCTTCCAAGGACCACGTTTCATAAATTTTCAGACTGGATCCATGAACATCATTCAATCATCAAGAATTTCTCTATCAACCAATCTCCTTTCCACCAATTAGATCTGAATCAAGTAGATACTTCTCTGACAGCTGTACCCAAAACACAGTACCAGAAACCACATACCAGAAAACAGAACCCAGAACACAGCAGCAATAAACAGGAGCAGCAAGATCACAGATTAAAGCATATACGCTACTTTATCAGCCTGAAACATGCATGCATACGCTTCTGCTTATGGAAAAAAATGCGTATACTTGCTCTTACTTCACTGAACCTGCGTGTATACGCGCCTTAGCTTCACTGAACCTGCGTACAGATCTATAAGGGATAATTCACCCTTTCAGATATTCAATCACTAATTAACCCAGATTATCAGACTTATAGATCAAGCAAGTGCCACATCTAGCAGATCAAAATCATACAAAGATACTATCATTCAAGCTTAAAGATTATGACCCATGAATAGAACTTATCCTTCCTTTTGCGCTAAGGTTCCTCCTTCATTCAGATCCAGATCTGCATCATTACCCAAATATCAATATGCCAGCTCTTTCACTTTATCAGATCTTCAATAATTATTCAGATTACATGTTGCCACATGATCTCCTTCCTCTTTTATAGTCTTAGGCCTTCCTCAATACCATGGTCCAAAACCATAATATTTCAATACCATGAACCCAAAACTAGGGATCAACACACCTAACAAGACGCCACGGTCCAAAACATAGGTTCAAATCCCAAGAACTAACTACCATGGACCAAAAGTATGATCCCCAACATATACGCGCTTTTTTCATGTATAACTCGCGTGTATATGCGCCTTCGTCTAGATGAACCTGCGTATATGTCTTTTTCTTCTTTCTGAGTGCCTGAACTGAGATCTGTAACCAAAGAGATTTGCCATCAAGGACAACACCTGTGCCATAGCTCCAACCGGTGCCATAATGCCAACAAATCAATCCAAAGCTGCTACCATCGATTGAAAAAGAGGTAAACAGATTTATAAGTCAGGAATCATTGTGCCTATTCGATTTTCAGATTGGATATCAAACTTGGTGCCCGTGAGAAAGAAAACAGGTGAGATTCGTTTATGTATTGACTTCAGAAATTTGAATAAGGTTTCATTAAAAGACAATTATCCGCTCCCAAAAATGGACCACATATTGCAGCGAGTAGTTGGAGCATCGAGGATGTCACTACTCGACGGCTATTCAAGATATAATCAAATTCTAGTGCATGAAGATGATCGTGACAAGACAGCGTTTACCACTCCGTGGGGAACGTTTCATTATGCAAAAATGCCTTTTGGTTTGAAGAATGCAGGAGCCACCTTTCAGCGTGCAATGGACATGGCTTTCGCGAATGAGAAAGATGTATTTTTAGTTGTTTATCTTGATGATTTAACTGTGTTTTTAAATTCTGATGAAGAACATTTGTATCATTTGAAAATTATCTTCCAAAAGTGCAGAAAATATGGCGTTTCGCTGAATCCGAAAAAGAGTCTTTTTGCCATGGATGAGGGCAAGCTTCTTGGCCACATCATATCTAAATATGTCATCCGTGTTGACCTTGCACGTGTTGAAGCCATTCAGCAAATTGAACAGCCCCGGAACAAGAAAGAAATACAGTCCTTTAATGGTAAACTGAATTTTCTGTGTCGCTTCATTCCAAATCTAGTGGAGCATCTTAGAGAAATTACGAGCATGCTGAAAAAGGACAGTCAGGTAAAGTGGACCAAAGAGGTAGTGAAGTCATTCAACTTAGTGAAGTTAGCTCTTTCTTCAGCTCCTATTTTGATTAGCCCAGACTACACACAAGATTTTATTTTGTTCTCATTTGCTTCTGAGCACACTTTGGCAGCTGTATTAATGCAGAAAAGGGAAGGAGTTGAAAAGCCCATTGCTTTTTTTAGTCGGATTATAAGAGACAGAGCATTGAAATACAACATTATTGAGAAGAAAGCACTTGCGCTTGTAAAGGCCTTGAAAGATTTCCGTGTGTATATATTGCATTCCCACATTCTAGCCTATGTCCCTAATGCAGCAGTTAAAGATATTTTGGTACAGGCAGATCCAGAAGGCAGGCGGGGTAAGTGGATTTCTGCGTTGTTAGAATATGATGTGGAGATTAAACCAACCAAACTAATCAAAGGACAATGACTTGCCAAGTTAATGGCTGAAAGGAATCTGCAAGTTCTAGATATAAATTTGATTGTTGCCATGTCCGATGAAGATGAGGAGAGTCCATCACTCTAGGTATCTGATATGTTTCTTTCCTCTCCTTGGTATGCTGGCATTTTATATGTACTTCAAAATTTGTCTTCACCTCCCGGAATGCCAAGAAATAAGAGTAGAACATTGAAATTGAAACCTGCAAAATTCTGCATACTAGATTCAGCATTGTTTTGGAAAGACCCTGGTGGAATGTTATTGAATTGTTTGGTAGAGGAGGAAGCCAAAAGAGTTGTGGAAGAATTTCATAGAGACGACTGTGGAGGCCATCTTTTTTGGAAAACCACAGCGAACAAGATTCTAAGGGCAGGTTATAATTGGCATTCATTGTTTTCAGATGTATATAAGCCTATTAAAAATTGTCACGAATGCCAAATTTTTGAAGGGAAGCAGAAACTACAGCCTTTGCCTCTCAAACCAACTGAAATTAGTGCACCTTTTCAACAGTGGGGATTGGATTTCATCGGGGAAATTCATCTGGCATCATGAGGACAACATAGATGGATATTGACAACCACAGACTACTTCACGAAATGGATTGAAGCGATTCCTACCCGACAAGCCACGGATGCGGTAATCATATCTTTCCTTGAAACCAATATTTTGTCACGTTTTGGATGTCCAAGTAAGTTAATCACAGATAATACAGCAGCGTTCAAGTCAAAAAGGATGGTCGAGTTTTGCTATAAGTACAATATTAGCTTGGGACATTCAAATACATACCATCGTCAGGGAAATGGATTGGTGGTGTCATCTAATAAATCTTTGGTTAATATCATTAAGAAATTGCTGGAAATCAATAAAAAGGGCTGGCACAAGAAGTTAGTAAATGCACTATGGGCTGATAAGGTGAGTCAGAAAAAGTCTATTGGCATGTCTCCTTTTGAGCTGGTGTACGGGACAGACGGTTTTTCCTACTTCGCTTGTTGTCCCAGTAGTCAAATTGCTTCAGGAAGCCGGTAGTGAGGAAGATCCTATGCAGAGAAGGATTAATCAGATGATCCATTTACAGCAGACATGGGAGGAGGTATTTCAAAACACTTGCAAGTTGAAGGAGCGCATCAAAAAGATTTATGACCGGAAGGCAAAAGCGGACACATTTCAGCTAGATGAGGTAGTTTTGAGGTGGGATGCTCGACATGAAGACAAAGGAAAGCACGACAAATTTGAAAATTTATGGAAGGGTCCTTACAAGATTGCAGTGTATCGTGGCCAAAACAATTTTCTTCTCAAAGAAATGAATGGAGATGAATGTCCTGGAGGGCCAATTAATGATCGGCTGTTAAAGAGATACTACCTCTGAGTAGTTTCTGCTCATTTCATCATCATTGTACATATCGTTTTACTTATGTTTTATTGCACATGTATAATAACTTCTCATCTTCAGTCTGGGGCCCGCAGTGAAGGCTATAATTCTGAAAATGGAGGTTAGTTGGTTTAAGTTTGTCAAATTAGTTGTATCAGTCTTTTTAGTTTCGAGTCTGTTTTGGTCAAACTGGTTTTTGATTTTTCAGTCCAATTGTCAAAATTTTTTGTTGGAATAATGACTCCATCGCCCAATGGATGAAGGCACTGTCTAGCTCTTACAAAGATCTACGGTTCTTGGCATCTCCAAGGAGCTACCATCCCCATTGGAGCCAATGTTAGAGTCGGTCTAGTTATCCCTCCGTCAGAGATCAAAGCTCTTTTGTGCATTTCATGTTTAGGTGTCCCATTAGTTTCGATCAGTTGCATTTCGTTAGGCATGGCATAACTCTGACGGAATGGTTTGTGTCACTCATTCCCCTCGTGTTTGGCACTGCTGGTTCAGGTCTATTCATAAAAACAAGTCTTGAAAGATCGTTTACAGTCCTGTTTCAAATATCTAGGTCATAACAATGGTTCTTGGTCATTAGGTCTAGGGTTGAGTCAATTTCGTTTTGGAAAGTCTAAGAAGACCAGCAGGCCAGAGGGATGACGTCGATAGATGGTTACCTCAATAATTTTCATCATCATACAAATAAATTAGGACTTTTCTTCAAAACTCTGTTTTGAAGATAAGTCGTCATCTCATTTTTGTAATAAATTTTCAAAATTTTTAGTTCTTGAATTGTCCAAGCGCAGCCTTGGTCTCCTTTGCCAGATCATATCACAGCTATCCCTACAAAAAATTGTCAAAGAAAATCATTATTTCAAACAAATTTAAGGAGAAAACCAAAAAGGTCAGAAGTCAATTAATCCTGAAAAAGTGTCAATGACAAAACATAACAAAATGGGTTATGGACCAAGAAAAAATCAAAAGGGAGTCTTTATAAATATATTTCACATCATTTTCAATTCATTCCACATGCCAAGAGTGAAGAACATCATTCCAAAGCGAAATTGTGAGTTTGTGAGGAAGTTAGAGCAGTTTCAGGGGCACGTGATGCATTGGACTAAGTGTGCGGTGCATCAGGGGTGCGCGGCGCACCGGGCACAAAAACGCAGTGTAAAAATACACGTGCGCGGCGTATCAGAGGCGCGCGGTGCGTTGGTTGAGGCGCGCTGCGCACTGGGTATTCAACCTGAAATTTGTTTGGAAAAACACCAAATCGCCTCCTCTCCACACAAATTTGCAGGTAGGCTCATACCCATGACTTGTGCTTGGTTTTTGAACGGTTAATGTAATGGATTTATGATATGTTTGCCTTAGAAAACCAAGTGGAAAGCCCTCCTTTGTCAATGAAATTGCTGTAGGGTTTGAATGCAAAAAATTGCTATAGGTTTTCAAAAACAGAGTGTAACCAAGGTTATCATTTTTTCCCCATTTCCCTTTGTTTCCCATTCCCAAATTCACCATTATTTTTCCCCAATAATTCCCTCATAAATCCTACACTATAATCCCTGAAATCCTAGTCCCTCACCTTTATTACAAAATACATTATCCCTACCTAACATCCCAAAACCCTAAAATCCAAGATTTTCATTTCCCTTTCCTTCCCTAATTCCCTTGTTTTTATTTCCAAATTCCCTAATTCCCCAATGTTTTCCCTTTCCTAATATTCCCTTGTGCATTTGTGTCCCCTTGGTCACAACATTTTTAGAGCAAAAGAACAGTTTACAAGCAATTGTGCACACAGTTTATACATCAACATATATATTCCAGCTATCTTGTTTTCAAAGACATGTCAGAGACCGAGTCAGTCTATGAGTAGGAGTATGATAGTGATTCTACACCGGAGGTAAATGTGCCAAATGTGCCACGGAGGTATCACAAAGATGGCAAAAGTGGTCGGCATGTCAGGGAGGAGCCTACTTCTTTGGCTCAATTGCAAGCTTGCCCACTTGCAATGGATTGTTTTCAGCGTCAATCATGTTTCCAATACTATGATATGATCTCACAAACTCAGCATCATTGGGAACTAGTCCATTTATTTGTTCTACATTGACAGGATGGTCATGTAAACCTTGCCGGAGTGAATTTCACCTTGTCACCCAAGACTATTGCTCAGGCCACCGGGATACCAAATTTAAGGGAGGAATGGAGCAAAAGCCAGCTTTTAGACGGATTCTACTATGAGCCATATATCAAACCGGGTATATGAGACACTTGAGTGTAGTGTTTCCTTTCAGATTCCCGAGGGATGAGTTTGCACCATTGATGAAACTCATCATTCGATATTTCAGTTGCGAGGGCAGATTCTCGCGTCTCTATGCGTACCATGTCCATTTGTTGATGCATTTCACAAGGGTACGTATGATGAACACTCCGTTTTTCATGTGTCGCAACATAGAGAGGATGGTGCCTTTAGTACAAAGGAAGAGCCCAGCACATCAGCATAAGAGCATATATCATTATGTATTGATCAAAATCATAGTGATGCATCAGTTGGCACAGTAGGGCATTACTTGGGAGGATTTCATCCCCCGTGATTACTTTTTAGCGCTACAGCCGCCTCCCAAGATAGTTCATGATGAGGGAGCACCTTCACACCAGCCAGACATTTCTGAGACTGAGCATATAATTTCTCCTCCATATGTGACATATCAGCGAGGCCACAGGGCCTTATTTGCATCTACACGACGAGTACTATCTCCACCCGGGGTGGAAGGGGTCTCATTGACTTCATCAGCACAGTGAGTATTATCTCCACATCATGTGGAAGGGGTCTCGCCTTATTCTTTAGCACAGGTACAGATCCAGGATAGGGGCAAGAGGCCCATGTTTGATGAGGGTCCTTCAGGAGGTCGGGACACGGATATCATTGATGTTGATGCGAGCTCTCCTAGCTCGGAGCTAAAGGAGATCATCCGAGAGAAAAGGGCTGAGAATGACTCGCTG
>APFE031648851.1:10359-23591 GCA_000404065.3 Pinus taeda | reverse complement strand
AAAGGAGGTTGCCCCCTCGAAGAGGCTAAATTCTAAGGCATTGATCTATCTTTTCTATCTTTTCTTGAGTTGGTTTCATAACATTGTTCATGGAGATTTATAACCCAGATTGATGTAGTATTTACAATGAAATATTTACTCAAGACATAACATCATGAAAACATGACAACATACCACATAGTGGAGCTTTATAATATAGCTCATTCGATATTTACAATGATCATCCTACTTAAAAACTCATATGACATCATAACATCATGATAACATAACCACATGATAACATAATAACATAACACCCATACCGTATAGTGGAGCCTTATAACACAATTCGTTATGGTATTTACATCCATACACTGGTGTACATATAAAAATCTCATCAAAATATATAAATGAAAACATATGCCAAATCATATACCAAACATATATCAATCATACACTAATCATCATATAGCATCTATCAAAACATCACAAGGCATATATTAAAACATCATATAGGATGTATCAACCATCATAAAGAATATATCAAATCATCATAAGGCATATATCAACCATCATAAAGAATGTATCAATCACCATAAAGTTTATATGAAACCAACATAAATCAAATACTAAACCATCATAAAGCAACTACCAAACCATCATAAGCAACCACCAAAGCACCATATCAAGCTGCTAATTCTTGTCATTGATTTCAACTACTCAATCAGACATGTTCATGATTCCTATATTATGCACATAAATTCCATCAGTTTTAAAATAAATTAAAATAAATTCACATCATACCTCATTTGTAGCTCATCAAGAAGGTACATTTGCAATCATGTTCACTTCCTGTCATGATAAGTCAAACTAGCGTATTTGACCAAATCAACATGTATAAAACATGACATTAGGTTAGCTCAAAACATAACCATCAAAATCATAAATGACATATAACCATCATAAATCAAAATCATAGATCACATGTAATCATCATAGACCATAATCATCAACCACATTCATACTAAAACCAAAATACAACACCAATACTTATCCTTTCATCAATCCTTAGCTTCTACCTTCGTCTTTATTCCGTAAGCACTACGGATCAATTGCTACACCTGAAAAACACCCAGTGCCTTCCCCTCAACCATGTGCATAGAAACATAGTGTGCAGAACACACATAAAACCACACAGCATGCCACACCATGCAATACATGCATCTACACCTGACATACAACACATACACCTACACCCAGTATATACAATACAATGCATCCATCTATATCTGATGTGCAATACCACCCAATACATGAACCTAGATAGAGTAAAACACGAGTACACACACTATAATGCCACAACTACACGATGCACGTACATAATACCGTATTCCCATAACACAACATGGATGACATGCACACAATACCACATGGACACCAGTACCATAGGTACAACATGTACACCATACCACTAGTACATCACACCACCTACACAATGTGTGCACAGCATCACATGTACATGGAACCACTTGCACAATGTGTACACAATGCCACATGTACACTACACCCCTATACAATGTGTACACAATACCAAACGCATGACATGTACGTGACACCAGATGTACATAGTGCCACATGCACGACATATATATAGCACCACATGCACACAACATCACTTGTACAATATGTACACAACACCATACTCACATGACACCTCTTGTACAATCATGCACACCACACAATATGTACATAGTACCAATGTAGCACATGCACGTAACACCACTCGTACATAGCACTGCATATCCAACATGTACATAACATCATCTGTACATAGCACTGCATATTCAACATATGCATAGCACCATATGAACACAACACCACATATTCATCATGCATTTAGTACAATATGTACACAATACCACATATCCAACATGCAGATAGCACCATTTATACCGAGTATTGAATATGTAACATTCATGCAACACTATCTGTACCATCTTGTACATAGTATTGCATAAACAACATGTACATACACTATATATAGACAACACCGCATGTGCACACATCATATATGAAACATGTACAACATATACAGTATATGCACAATATTAGTACCACACATCAAAAACCATATTGCCCTTACCAAGAAACCTTGCTTCTGGTATCTCATCCATGCTTATCCTAACATGTCGCAAACCACGCTTCTTTCACTTTGATGATGTATCCTTCAACATTACCTGCCATAACATAAACATCGGCGTAATACAAGTATATAATACCAAATCATATCCACATGATACTAACCTTGTATATTTGTCGTGACTACTCTTCCCAATTGATTCTTCATAAGACCAGTAACCTCTTCATGTCATTCTCCTGCATAAGAAATCTTTCCTCCATAAGAATGATCCCTGGCAACCTTGTAAGAAAATAACATAGATACATAGATACATACATCTATAATCTTTAGCTTAAAATAATCATTATCCTATTAGACAACGACATACATACATACATGTATACATATATGAACTTCAACATAATGATGATCATAAAATAATTACCACATAACATAAGGTCTCGGTTAAGGGAAACTCCTTTATTCATGCAACACATGCACAACATTGAGAACAACAGTTCCTGACATAGTCAAGGCATATGACGCCTCAAATCCATTTACTTTATCTTTTCCTATTACCTTTCTTATGAATATACTACTACCATCCATTTACCACAATGGACCCATCCAGTCCAACCGACTATCATAGTCTTACCTTCCGCTACGCTTATGCATAAAGTTTCATTTGAATCTTGCATTACCTTTCAGGTACCAAAGAGCTCTCCCTGAGCTCCATTAACTTTCCTCTTTCCCACCCAATTCCCTAGACTCAAACATAAACATCAAGTAAAGAAAAAAAAAATAAGAAGATCATGAAAACCAAAAGAAATGTGACACTACAACAAAGTGGCATAGCTATGCACCAAACACAAAAAAAAATTCAAATCAAACACAACAATCACAAAAGACCAAAATTACAAGACTAAAAACAAACACCATGACTCAATCCCCATGGTTCCAAAGGAAATCTCAACCCGAGCCTTCTTCAAGATTTCATGGCAACCTCACTTTCCATGCAACTCCTTGCATTATGCTTTCATTAACACATAACTATCAATGTATAAATAAGCATAAAAATACACCACATACTTCATTTTGTTTTTCCAAGCATGCTTCTTGCAGCTAAACACATCCGTGGCATCTCTCAAGGGATTGAAATCCTTTAGCAGATCCACCTATAGCTAAATACTAGCTAATATACCGTTCAATTACATGTTCATGAATATAGAACATATCCACACAATTTCAGACAAAGTCAAGGTTAAGAAGACTTCCTGTGTGCAAAGCGCTCATTCATTTGAAATTAGGGTTTCCAAACTTCGCCAAAGGAATTATTGCCCAATTCCTTTCTTTTACCTTTTTGCCTTGTTGGAATCAAGACTTATTATGTGTTGTCACACCACCTAACTATTAGTTATATAGACACATCATCTATCACCTTATCATGCTAATATCAAGCATGTTACCTTGCAACTACTCATACATGTCAACCACGTGTTCAAAATATCAAGACAATCATATCTATTAATTGAAATCAACCATTACCAAGACTAACAATCATGTCATAATCCATAGTCAGCTCATAGTCATCAGTCATAATACTAAAACTATCACCTACTACACTCAAGTACATACCAAGTATCTCAACACCTATGTATTGGTACAATAATCTTAAAACAAGATCATTGGAACACATAATCATATTATGCAATTCATCAAACATTCATACCATGTTAAATAAATCCATTAGATGACATAATAGGCACCAAACACTCAAATACCAAATAGACGACATAATCAACTATGAACACCAAGTATAATACATAAGCAAACTCATACCTTAATGCATCTCACAGGAGGCGATCTCAACTGCACAATCAATCCAAGTTAGCACGATACAACTTCATAGCATATTAATATAAATCATGATATCCATAATAGTAACTAACTAACATGTTCACATTATAAGCTCATAAGCATATGTCACTCATGCATAATATTGACATATGTAAAACAAGATCATTGGAACATATAATCATATTATGCAATTCATGAAATATTCATACCATGTTAAATAAATCAATTAGATGACATGATAGGCACCAAACACTCAAATACCAAATAGATGACATAATCAACTATGAAACACCATGTATAATACATAAGAAAACTCATACCTTAATGCATCGCACGGGAGGTGATCTCGAATGCACAATCAATCTAGGTTAGCATGATATAACTTCACAATGTATTAACATAAATCATGATATCCAAAATAGTAACTAACTAACATGTTCACATTATAAGCTCATAAGCATATGTCGGTCATGCATAATAATCACATATGTACGATCAATCTTGATTAGTACGACACCATATCACAAATGTGTTTGCTCATACCTTAGGATCACAATCATAACCATTTGCATATGTCAATCTAGGTTAACACAATACATATAACATCAAGATCTTCAATGCAAAGAACATAACCATCACACATATGACCAATCCAAATTACAACATCAAGATCTCAATGAAATAACTCTAAATATCAAGTTAATAGCACATAACTAAAATAAGCTATATATCATGCTTACCAACAACATATAACCTAATCATCAATTTACCTAACAATAGAAGCAATGCATACAACCACAAGCTACTATCATTCTTGACTATCTGACCCATGTGTTTATAACTACGCTAATCAATTAACATCTATCATGAATGTAACCATAACATCAAATGCATGTTCACAAACCTAATTTATATAACCCTAATGCATATAACAATCCATTAACTAACATACTTGGATGTTGAACATAGAATACTTGTATGATGATCATATCTTACCCCAAAGTCTAATGCTGCAACCTCATTACGATGATCCATATCTCCTGCTCTATCTCAACCAACACAGTAGCATCATAACAACCAACAACATCATGATGACCTAAATTGTATGCAATGACTTCACAAGGAATGTTCGGCCTACTATACATGCATAATCATAACCAAGGCCATACATACATAATAGTTTCATATACACATATAACAAATGAGTACCAAACCATATACACATCATCCTAGCCAGAGCGTCATCAATGCATGACCATATCAACTTCACAAACCATGACCTCATGTATGAATCATTACTCCATTGTACACATTTCCACATGCAACCATCAACATGCATATGCAATGCATAATCAACTACACATATGCATAAACGCATGTAGTCAAGCATAAGAGATCAATTCTTGTAATCAACCTACAATATTGATATATGTAACCTAATATACAAGGATGTAAGTAGGAGACATAAAATCAACATAAGAGACATATAATATATACATAGTCAGTCACATACTTATTTTAAATACATTTCATTAAATCAATATCAAATTCTCCATGACAACCATAATACAACCATAATCAATCATTAAGCCAATGAAACAAGCACATGAAATGCAAGTATAAAATACACACATGCAACTAACATGCCTGCATGACCAACACACATTCAACCCATTCAGTTTGAGAGTTGAACCATGATCTGATACCACTCTATAACCCTCCTCCCACATCTACCCAAGTAACCGGCCAGCTGGGGTAAACATGCGATGAGAGGCCATGATGATAAGATTCAACCTCTTGGGTTCATCTAACATCATCTGAATAACCTTCAGGAGACAAAGCAGCCACTTAGACTATCTATCCCTGGGTCCCGCTACTATTTGAGAGACTTAAGGGAAGGGTAACGCTCCCTAGACACTACCCAAGTGAGTTAGTTTCGGGACTAACACTCCCCAGACACTACACAGGTGGTTTATAATGCTTTTGAGACACTGCCCATGCAATTTAGTCTCAGTACTAATGCTAGCATTCTAGGATTTGAGCCACCTTTTTTGGCCCAAAGCCTGAGACACTACCCAGAATGGAGTGGTCACAAAATTAGTCAGGATGCAAGGAAACAGTGATGCAAAAGAAATAATATGAACAAGATCATCACCAGGCCCCTACTAGCCATGACACACATTTCCTCAAACATATCATCAACGTGTAACCTACAGGTGTAAAGAACATAATTAAGTGTAGGGATCTCATACTTATTTAAGAATCACTATGAACCATTGTTCCCTCATTCCATTTGATGCATTATCCTCCATTAACCCATAAACACATTATCCATTCATATACAAGTAAAAACATGCTGAAAGCCATACATAGCCACTGTCATCAAATGTGAATATAACCAACATAATAGGAACATAAATAAAATAAACACATTAGCCATCAAATATATAAATACATAAATACCTTTAAACATGAAAATCAAGGGAATGGATTTCTCATTAATGAATAAAATGAACCCACTGGAGATGGGACTACCATGTTCCACCTAACTGTCAAATGGTTGAGCCAAATCTCTCTTCAGCCATTCACCCCTATGCCATATTCCAAGCATGAATGTCGGATCTCATAGAATGCATCAATCAAAACTCACCTAGTGATTCGAGAGGCCATCCACCTCAACTCATCAAACAGTGATTCCACCTTACAGTCGAACTTCACCAAAAACCATCATCAAATTTGTCTCCATCCAAACCTTCTAGGGCTTCTAGAGTGTTTGTCCAACCAGCTTCCAGAACTAGTAACTCAACCCCCAACTTATGTAGGGTTTCTAGAGTGTTTGTCCAACCAAGGTGTCCAGAACTAGTAACTCAACCCACAACTTATACAGGAATTCCAGAGCATTTGTCCAACCAAGGATTCCAAGACTAGTAACTCAACCCACCAAGGGCTTTTAGAGCATTTGTCCAACTAGGGCTTCCAGGACTAGTAACTCAACCCAAGCTGTTACATGGATTCCAAAACTTTTGTTCAACTAAGGCTTCCAAAACTAATAACTCAACCCAAGCCGTTATAGGGCTTCGAAAGCATTTGTTCAACCAGGGCTTCTAGGACTAATAACTCAACCCAAGCTAAGGAAACATGAGAACCAACCAAAACAAAGCAATGAAAGTAAACCCACATCGCCATTGCTATCTAGGAAATGGAAAGGCTAGGAAATCCACTATTGATCCAGATAATCTTCCATGCCAATCACAGATCACAACCAAGAAACCACATGCATGTGCCATGCATGCCAAAACTAGGGAAGAAACCATACATGCAACTCGATACCTGCAAGAAAATCTGATGTAGCTGCTCATGCCAATGCCCTCTTGCACTGTCCTGCTCTTCCTTTACCTTCGTGCTCTAAGAATCCAAGTATGCCACACCCTCCAAGAGAACTCCAGGAAAACTCTAAGTAGCCAAGAGTATGAGAGAGAGAGAGAGAGAATCATGAAAGAGCTCCAAATTGAACTGACAAAATCTTATAAACTGATTCTGGTAAGCCTTTTTATGAATGAGGCCTCTATTTTCTTCATTTTCCATTATTTTCCTTCATTTTTCTCCTCACATGCAACCTATGAACTTTCACCTTCTTTTTCTCCTAATATCTAGTATTTTAATAAATAAATGTTCCAAAATGCCTTTTAATACCTTATCCATTGCCTTTGCCAATTTCCTTAGCCATAAATAATCAAATGAACACCCATTAGGATGTATTTCCCAACATTCAGCTTGGAATAGATGTCCCAGTCAACTGTGGTTATTGTTTTTAATATTTATTACATGGAATTTTTACCAGGGCTATTACACATATCTTGAACTTCTAAATCAGAAATTGAAATGAAACCTTTTTGTTTAATTTGTTGCAGCGGGTGCAAATCCCATTCAAATTACTAGGGGCATTGGCATAACAACAAAGGTCTTTCTTTCAGAACTCAAAAATTTTTCAAACAAGGTAAATCCTCATAATTTGAGTACGATGGTTTTCTATTTTTCTAATGGTTTGGTGTTGCATCTAATTGAATGAATTAGTTGCATCAGGTATTTTTGGTTGCAAAATATTTTCCATTTTTCATACATTATTGAGGAATACATTTGTTTGTGTGGTCTTGTTAGATATGTAATAGTTGTAGACTTGTAGCTGTCTAGTATTATGGTTGAGATGCACTTTTATTATGGAAATAGTTGATGCAACATTATCATTTAATCCTTACTCTAGGGTATGTTGAGGAGTTTCTTGTGAAGCATTTTTATTTTTAGAAATTTTTTTCTGTGTGAATGGTTACACAAGTTAACACTTTGTAATCTATATTATTTTCCAGGTTGAGGACAATGAATTAATAGATGTTGCTTCAGTGAGGGTTATGAATAACTATGAAATAGGAAAAATTATAGCAGAGTCTATGAGAAAAGTTGGAAGGAAAGGTGTTGTGACACTTGAAGAAGGAAAAAGTGCATAAAATAATATGTGTGTTGTGGAGGGACTGTAATTTGATCCTGGTTATATTTCTCCACACTTTGTGATAGACAATGAGAAGATGTTCGTGGAGTATGATAATTGCAAGGTAATTGATGCAAAATAAGTTTCTTCTTGTTTCTTTGTTGTGTTGTTCTTCATTTTTTTTCTTCTTAATGGGAGAGAGAATAATTGAAAATCACACTCTTTTTTAAATAAAACCCTTAATCTTTCATTGCCATATACACTTGAAATAAACGTAGGTGGAACTTTGTTATTTTGTAAGTTTCCATCTAGGTAGAAACCATGTTATATCAAGGTTCTGAGAAATTTTGTTTGGTTCTTAACCTTTTCTCTCATTAAATTGTGAAAATATTTTGTAGTCACTTCCATCTTACTACTATGCATATCATACACCTTTGAGGTTGATTTTGGGGTGTGTTGGTTTGTATGAAGTTGTATATTTTGTGCCCTAAGTATATATTTTGGTTTGTTTATTAAATTGAGAGTGTTGATTTAATGATTAAAAAGAAATATGAACATCGCTAAGCATAGGTTATGCTAAATATTTATTTTTTTGTGTTTTCTTTTTCATTCTACTTATCAAGGACTAGAAATGAATCAATATTTATTGTAAATTATAGCTTCTATTAGTTGATAAGAAGATCAAAAATGCAAGAGACATAATCACAGTATTCGAAGATTCCATCCATGTTAGGTATCCCATTTTGATCATTGTGGAGGACATCGAAAAAGAAGCTTTAGCTATTGTTGTTCTCAACAAACTCTGGGGTGCATTGAACTTTGGTTCTTTGAAAGCTCATGGATTCGGAGAGAGGAAAAACCAATATTTGGATGGAATTGCCATATTGACTAGAGGCACTTTTTTATTTGAGCTAAATTACTGAGATAACACATTATGACATTCGTTTTGTTTGATTTTTATCTTTTCTTATCGAGATAACATATTTCTTTAAAGGGTGCTAGCTCAATGGAAGAGCACCTGCCCAACGAGCAGGGGGTTGGTGGTTCGATTCCATCACACCCTAACATGATTTAGTCATTGCAGAAAGAAAAACATTCACATTATCTATATATAAATATATATATATAAGATTAATATAATATATATATATATAATATATATAATATATATTATATTATATAAGGAGAAGAGAGAGAGAGAGAGAGACGATATTTCTAAAGATATTTTTTTATTGACTCTAGAGAGACAATAACTGGGATTAAAGATATATTATCTCTGTAGAGACAATATGTATTTAACTGTAGTTATTATCTATTGAGAGACAAAAATGAATTGTCTCTTAAGAAACAATAATACATGTATTCTATATTGTCTTTATAAAGACAAATTTTTAAGATGATAATTTGAGACACTCGCTTAAAGACAATATTTAAGACAATTTACAAGTTTTTCTTTGTCTCAAGTTAAGACAAAATGAATAGTATCTTAAGAGACAATAATACATGTATTCTTTAATGACAAATGAATTGTCTTTATAAAGACAAATTTTTAAGATAATAATTTGAGACACCCACTTAAAGACAATATTTAAGACATTTTACAAGTTTTTTTTTGTCTCAAGTTAAGACAATTTACTCATAAATTGTCTTAAATATTGTCTTAAAACCTCCCCTTTTGTAGTAGTGACATAAGCACACCAATGGAATCTCGATTGTGCCAGGAAGATTCAGGGAGAGATAGACAACACATTACACACTACATTGCATTTGGTTCTTTATATGTTGTACTTCTAAACTAAGCCTAACATGTGTAGCAATCTTGAAAGCCCCTCTAGTTAAGATATTTTTCAGAGTCTGACTCTATATATGTTGTATTGCCAAACTGAGCCTAACATGTGTAGCAATCTTGAAAGCCCTTCTAGTTAAGAAACATGCATGATTTCTTTCCTTATGAGAGTTATGCTTACTAATTTGATTTAAAAAATCATAGAAAATGATTGAATAATAAAAATGTGTTAGTGTTGAACACCACCCATTATTGAAGAGCAGGTTTGCTTCTCTAAACCGATTTCATATAGAAAAATGTAGAACTATTATGTAAATATGTAAATATGTAACCCAAATATACAACAATATGGAGAAAGGACAATGATTATATACTTATATAATAATATATATATTAATATATAATATAAATTAGATCCTTATATTCTCTCACCAATATTTTGTATAACGAATATACATTTTATCGAACAAAATTTGAATGCTAAACATTAAAAATTTTGTATAATACACAATAATTTCTGCCCACTAGCCATAAATTAATAATCTTAAAAAATAAATAATAAAATATCTTTAATCAAAATATTTAATTTATATAAAATTAATTTAAAATATAAATATTAGCCTATATTAATGTGTGTGCATATGTGTTTTCTCAAAATAAAAATAAACTATTTAACCAAAATAAAAAAACAAATATACATATTTGATTAGTTTTACTTACAATTATTATGTTGGGTTAATTTTATTTAAAATTATTATGAAACATAGTTTTTTTCTTTACAATTCAATATGAACGAGATATGGTAAACGTATTTCACTCTCACCCTCAATTATAAATAAAATATTTCCATGTCCATATAAAATAAGATAATTTTATATCAACATTAAAACTCATTTAAAGTAATTAAAAAAACAAAAAAGAAATTGATATTATTTACAATAAGGAGGGATATAGTTAATAGTTAATATGTCACATCTAAAAATTAGTATTAAAAAATTGCATGCGACCAGATTCAATATTATAAATACATTGAAATTATAAATATATAGAAAAACCCATAATATGTATATAAAGAAATAAAAAATTTATATTTTGATTGTTATAGCATTTCAAGTATAGTAATTACTTTTTTATCATTTTTATAAGGGTTAATTTTAAATTTGGAATTGCAAGTTTAAGCTATGTTGTTTACACAATCCAAGTATCCAAGGGTTGAGAGAGTAAAAGCGCTACTATAGATTCATCTTAACCATGATATATCAAGTCTGAAGAGGGATAAAATTTATGTTTTGCACTGCATCTCAAGAGATTTGTTCCCCTAGGGACTTGCAAGATCGGTGATTAAGATGAATCTATACTAATTTATATCTTTTCAAGATAGAATATTTTAATTCAATAAACACATTTGAGTCATATTATTTTGAGAATAAGAAATGTGATATTATTAAAAATAAATAAAGCTATCCAGTATTATTTACAAAAAATAGTCAAAAAAATCTTATTATAATTAGCTTGCTTAATTAGCTTGCTTGTGGCATTTATAAAATAGTTGGAGGAAGTTACTGATTCTGTAAAAAATCTAGTTATGGTTTAAAAAAATATACTATAAAAATAAAGAAAATATTAAATAAAACAAGAATAAATAGTTAGAAAATATTATTAAAATAAAATAAGTAAAATATAATTTACTAATATTATAAAAATTATATTATTAAAATATATTTGAATGAGGGTAATAGTTGCAAAGTAGCTAGTCCCTACAAAGTGGCTAGTCCATGCCTTTATACCATGGTTTGTAATTTTGCTTTGACATTAGATACGAGAAATGAAAAAAATTGCATTACATTGCATTTACTATCAGTGAATCATTGTATTGCATAGACAACTAGTTATAATATTGCATTTATCATCGATGTGATGACCCCTAGTAATCTTGGGATGTGACTTACTAAGTTAATGTAGTTAAATAATTCCAACATGGCTAAAGACAAAATTAATATTTCTAAAACAAAAACATGTGTTGATTTTATTTATAATATAAAACAGTTATTTCTTTTTTTAACTATGGTTGAAGGGAAATGCTAGAGTAAGCATACCCCAAGCAGTTAGACTATTCACTTGGATAGTTATGAGTAGTTATCTACTCATATACCTTCTAGAAAGAAAACCCCAAAAGTAAAGGGCCAAAAGGGTATGATGAACCTAGGTCGAGGTGGAAGAAAAGGTACAAAAGTGGAAATGGCTCAATAATTGGTTGGTCAATGGAGTTTATTTTGGAGTTGTGGCTTAGACCGTGGATCTTTTTCTAAGTCTAGTAGTGACAAGATATCTCAGTGGAAACTATAAAAGACTAATTCTAAAACTGCTTGGGGATAGCTAGCTCGAGGGAGAGGTACAGTGAGATGACTGACCTCATGGTTGGGAAGAGCATTATTCATTATGGCAATTACAAGTTCATAAAAAGAACAATTAAGTAATTCTAACAAACTGATGGAATTGAAAATGTGAAACTGAATAGGAAAAATAATGGTTGGATTGTTTTTTCCCTATTCTTTTATTTAAACTCTATGTGTGTATATCTACTGTGAAGGTGATATCCATGGTGAATTTTTATATACACTGAGAAATATTTTATACATTATGAATTCTTCATGCATTCTGAGTTCTTTCAATTTCCAAGAATGGATAAAAAGTGTCAAGAAAACTTATACCCTGTTTGAATTTATGACTGAATAACAAGTGAAATTAATACAAAAATGCATCTACAAGAAAAAGAATCATATTTTATACATTTGAACATCGATAAAAAAGTGACTCGTATTTCTGAACACAAGGAAAGAAATCATACTGATATTGTAGTAAAAGTAACCCCACTGCTAAATATCAGAATAGAGAATTACATTGTCCATAAATGCGAGAGAAACAAATTCCTATACCAATTTGGAATTTAGAATCCAATCATATAAAGAGAATCCCAATTTCCAAACATCCA
The DNA here is from genome assembly GCA_000404065.3 of Pinus taeda. Lineage (NCBI taxonomy): Eukaryota > Viridiplantae > Streptophyta > Pinopsida > Pinales > Pinaceae > Pinus > Pinus taeda. Next base: position 10,375 of record APFE031648851.1, on the reverse strand, counting down.
TAAAGGATATTATTTC
>APFE031648849.1:62263-123126 GCA_000404065.3 Pinus taeda | reverse complement strand
AGAATCTGCATCCCCTTCTCACTCATGTGCCCGAGCCTATGATGCCACAATGTCGTATCTTCTCCTGTAGAGGTTAAAGCATTAACAGAATTAGAAATACCATTGCATAAATACAATGTACGAACCTTTCCTCCTTTCGCTATTACCAGGGATCCTTTAATGACCTTCCAGTTTTTATCTATGAAAGTAGTTACGCAACATTCACCTCCCAATTGCCCTGTTGAAATCATATTTTTCTTCAGATCTGGAATATGCCTTACCTCCTTCAATATCCATTGATTTCCATTTTGCTATTTTATGAAAATTGTACCCATTCCAACGATTTTACAGGGTTTACCATCACCCAATTGAACTTGTCCAAAATCTCCTTGAACATAATTATGAAAATGTTTCTTATCAGGTGTGGCATGGAATGAGGCCCCTGAATCTACCACCCAGGCATCAATAATATTTTCTAATGAAAGAATCAAAGCATCTTGCAACACATCACCTATTACATTCGCTTCATGATTAGTTTCTTGCTGTGTGTCTCCTTCTTTTCCCTTCCAAGACTTGCAATCTTTCTTTATGTGTCCTTTCTTCCTGCATTTCCAACACACTATCCTTGATCTGGACTTGGATCTTCCTTTTCTTGGCTTACTGCGATATCATGGGCTCTTTTCTCTTTCCATTTTTCTTCCCTTGGTCTTTGTAGTCAAAGCATTACCTGATGTCTCACTGGAGCTTTTCCGTCACATTTCCTCACTAAGGATTGCATCGACAACATCATCAAACTTTAAAGTACTAGATCCAGAGACAGAGTTACTAATGGCCATAACTAAATCATTCCAACTTTCTGGAAATGAGCACAGAAATAACAGAACCCTAACTTCATCATCAAAATTTACCCCTACAGAACTTAACTGACTTGTAACTGTATTAAAATCATTTAAATGATCATCAACAGATCCACCTTCCGACATCTTCATATTAAATAAACGCTTCATAAGAAATACCTTATTTGAGGCCGATGGTTTTTCATATAGTTTGGCCAATGTCGACATTAAACCCACTGTTGTCGTTTCCTTTGAAATATTAAATGCTACTGACGCCACTAGGCACAACCGTATTGTTCCAAGTGCCTTTCTGTCGAGAATATTCCATTCTGTGTCTATCATACTCGTCGGCTTCTTTGTCTTTCTGCTCAATGGTAGGTACAGATCTCTCTGATACAGATAATCTTCCATCTGCATCTTCCACAGCTGGTAGTTTTGGCCATTAAATTTTTCAACCCTAAACCTACTTTCTTCCGCCATTGCTCCCACTCGAACCAGGAACCCTTCTCTCCTATGAATTTATCAGCCAAATAGGCCTTCCGCTCTGATACCAATTGTTAGAAAACTATATATTACAGAGTAATGGAACACATAAATATTGCAGAAATATAAACACAGAAAATGCATAAAACAAGAGAGACACAGATATACGTGGTTCACCCAGTTTAGGATATGTCCACGAAGAAACAGTCGGTCCTTCTTTTTATATTATCTAGCAAACTAAAGAGATACAACCTACAATAGATCCACTGTAACACCCTCTTCGCTCTCAATCTCCTCTCTCTTCCTCACTCAGAATACAGATCTACATAGACATAATACAATTCCCTTATATATAGCGAGGGGTTGCCTTCTAGGGAAAAAAACCCTAAATTAAACATAACTTCTACCGTCAGATCATCTGCATAATGAATGGCCCAGATTGACTACGAAATTACAACATTTTACAAGGCAATTTTACATTTATTCTTAGCTTCGGGTGCGCTGCACCTGAACCCCCGCCGGGGGACCGCTAGGCCCCAGACCCCCGTGGGGGGGACAAGGCCCCCCCGTGTGGAGGGGTGTACAGTCTTCCTAGGGTATAAATCTGACTGAAACCTTTGAATACAAAAGATAATCAGGCTCCACACCCAACATTTCATGTGTTTCCTCTACATGTCTTTCTTCCTTTTTGCTTGTTTGACCAACTGTCATATTTGGCATGTTGATTGCTATGTCATGCTTGCGACCTTGTTCTAGTGATATCGAAGGCTTTTCTTTGTGTGCATGAGTTTTTTTGACTATGTAAACACCCATCATACTCACACACAAAGTTGTAGACACTATAGCGCAAGTGTCATCACGATCATTCAATGACCCATCTTAACTGTCGTTGTTGTCGCTCTCACCTTTAGACGGTTGCACTGAGCACATGTTGTCTTGTTGGTTTGAGGTGTCTTGTCATTGAGTCATGCTAAGTGTGTGTTCACAAGGTCATATATACACGAGTTCACTCGCTCACACACTTAACCATTTTTCCCAAAAATATTTCGACCAGACAACCTTCCATCAACCAGGCCTCCACTGAGCTACACTACGCAGTGTCGACCTTCAATGACCTTGCAATGTTGCCTAGAACTGTGCAAATCTTGAGTGTGTCCTCCTGGGAAGCCTCCACTGCGCAATTCTGGAAATGAGTCAGCTGACTATCTCCAAGAACTACACAAAAGTTGTCCAAGAAGCCATCCTAGTCTGTGCTTCCTGCAAGACCATCCACCAAGCCTCCCTCTGGTCAACCGAAAGATCTAACTTGATTTGTGACCCAAGGCTACACTCATCCCAAAAAATGTGCAGTAGTTTTCTAGCCTACCTACCTGTATTGCCTACAGAAACTGTGCAGACATGAGAGACAGGCCTCTAATGCCTGTCTCTGCACTGTCCCAGGAAATTGCATAATTTTTCCAAGCAATCCCCCTGCTGCCCTGCTCTGCTTTCCTACTAAACAATGTGTAGTTTTCACTGAAAGTCCTCCTGTTGCCTGACACTCTACTCAACATGAAACTTCCTTGACCGTCTCCCAGAACTATGCAATTCTGACCAGCAGCTCTCGCATCCTGATGCAGACCTCCTCCATAAAATGACACAGTTTTCGCTGCCAATGCTTCCTGCTGCCTTAACTGCCTCACTAGAAAAAATTGCGCAATTCTGTCTCCTAGCTGAGCCCTCTCCCCTAGATGTCATTGTTGCCCTAAACTGCTCAAATCAACCTCCTTGTGACTTTTGTGTAGGTTTTCTCGACAATGCCCTAGAGTCCTGCATCCGGGACTGGGTTGTGCTTTGTGCAGTCTCAGTACCTTGTCCTCCCTCCTTATCACCCGAACCGATCACGTAAAACAATGCATCATGGTAGATTAGGATATTTCTAGATTTGATGTCATTTTGTCATGAGTGATTGCAGAAGTAGGTACATGAATGGAACATGGTGCGACAAAGAATGAGATGAAGAAGGAGCACATGCTAGAAGACTTGCTCGTGATTGGATGAACACATGAAGCATACCAAGTAGCAAGGCAAGGAGATACATGCACATGCATGAACCATCAAGCGAATACCAAGACCATCAAAGGCCCCACACACTTCGTCACATGGAGGTGAAGATATGATACACCAAGAGCATACTCATCACCCAACAACATAGCAGCTCGACACGGACACCACAGTTAGCATGTTCATGTCAACAGTGTCATGTTGAGTTGTATCATGAGTCATCTCGGCCACATCACTACTTTGGGCCATACTTGTTGTAGACAATGTAATGTAACGTGGAAGTCCAAGAGACCCACAGATGAAGTTGAAGAGTCATGTAAGTCGAAGAGTCATGTAAATCGAAGAGTCGTGAGGGAAGTTGAAGAGTCACAAGGGTCAATTTCACCCTTGGCTAGATATGCCCCCTCATTTGTACATGTAAAGGAATTTTCACCTTGGCTCCTCCCACATAGCCTTGAGATTGTGTAATATTTTCTTTGAAGACCAAGCAGTGGCTCCAACACTCCACTACTGGGGCTAGGGATGTATGGTGTATGAATGTGTCTTGGAACTTTCGCTTAATTCATAAGTTTGTCACAAGTCAGCACATTTTCATGCATGCATTGTATTTGTTTGTAAAACTATTCTTTAAATGCTTGTAATGCATGTTTTTTTAACTTGTACTAATATAGTTGAACTACTTTGGTTAGTCTAGTGCATATATTGTTGAAGATGTGTTGTAATAGTTACTATTGTTGTCTCGTTCGTGTGGACTACTTCGCCAGACACTAGACAGATTCATTCTTTTTATTTGTTATAACGACCGTCACATCTGTGTGAACTACTCCGCTAGGTGTTGTACATGCTATTCATTTACCTTAGTGTTTGTGACTACTGCATCCATGTGGACTACTCCATCGAAGTCTATGCAGATCCTGTTGTGTTGTGTTTGTCTCTACCTGAGTTGGGACTACTTCCTCTCGACCTGAGACTCACTTTCACCCTCCCCCTTTGCAGTGAAGGAACTTAGACACAAGTTACACTAAGCACTCACCAGGCACATGTACCTCGCTTTTTTAAGGCCAAGTATATCATTGTCATGTGCTGACAAGCAAGAGCTAAGGCATATCTTTAAGATAATGGCAACTGGACCATCATACCAGATGGGACTCCTACACCAAATGGTGTGAGGTCTAGTTGGGACTTCATACCGAGGAGATCCCTTGAATGTTGGCGGATCTAGCATTGTCAACATGTTCATTTTATCCCATTTTGGAATTCCTCCTTTTGACCCACCATGAATTAGAATCTAAGGCTCATTTTTCTCTTTTTCATCATCTTTTGGCCTTACCTCGGGAGGGCTCCCCACTCTTATACCTTGTGATTGCCACAACCTTTAGCCTTACTTATGCATGCTATTAAGCCTTCATTTTACTTTTTCCATTTTTGTTATCCATACTTATCCCACTGCTTTCTTTCGCTTGGTGTTCTTAACCTTTCCTTGAGGGGCAACTACAATGAGTGGTCTTATTTGCCAACCTATTTGTCTCCTTATGCTTAGGGCAGTTTCTTTAGCTCTGAACTAGTTTCTATCCTTTATACCACTCATCCCTCTAGGACGAGCTTCCTTTGTGCCTTTCTCACACTCGTTAAACTCTAAAAGGCACCAAATATCCTTTTCTCTTTTTCAGGCTCATTAAAATTGAATGAAAAATGAACTATTGAGCTTACTTGTCTTCTCTTTCATGCTCATTAAACCATGAAGAAGACTAAATATAGGAAAAAGGAAAGGGAATTCTCTTGAGTTATTAGTTAAAATGGCAGTGTTAGTGATGTTGCCCTTGAACATGGCACTTGTTTTCTTCATTTCCTTACGACTAGGTTTAGCTTTCCTAAGAGTCATACCATACATATGAGTCAGTTTACTCCTATGGTTGGTTACTATTCTAGTCATTATGGAGCATGCTTCGATGCCTCCTATGTTGCTGCATGATACTACATAGTGCTCATTAGTTAATGTTTCCAAGTCAATTTGTCCCGTGCCATTATCTGTTTAAGGGAACTTTCAACTTGAGTCAACCATATGCATTCCTTGTTGAGCTTTTTGAGTTGGTCATCCTTATAATAGTTGTACTCCACAACTTCATCTGTCTCACATCATCTTTCAATGTGTTCCATGTTCAAGGATCTCCTTTGATGGATCTTCTCCTGTTGACTTCAACTCATTATCCAGGAGCTTTACTTAGGAACCATTAGTACCTTGGAGCTTGCACACCTTAATGATAGGCTTCCTCACAATCAACATTGGGTTTACCTCATTAACTCCTGATTAGTCAAGTCTATAAGTGTTTGACATCAACTCATTTATTCACACTTGGCAAAATGCGCTAGGTACCTTAGGGTCCATTTTTATTAGGCCCATCACATTTGTTAATGATATACCTCATTGACCAATAATCAGATGGTTTCTACCATGCTTGACAAAAACACATTTATTCACATGTTGTAGATTATTAACATTGGGGTTGTGTAGAAAAACTTGGGTTAGGGACATTTCACTCTTATATGGCACCCTTCTCAAGCTGCATTGGAGTTATATATCATTCATGTACTGGGACACCACTTTTTTATGTGTCCATGGTCCTATTGATGTACATTGTGACATAGATCCACATTATATTTTCTGGTGGCTATGCTATTTTTTATTTGTCATATGGATCCACTGTGTATTGCTCGTGGCCATGTTCTAAATTTCATGTCATGGATCCGTAGTGTATAGTTGACGACCATGTTCAATTTTATGACCGAGCATGGGTATGCCTGACTTAGGTATATTAGCAACAAAGTTGAGACTTTAGCATTTGTGTTCCTTCGATTTAGCTTTGCAGTCCTAACACCTTCCTCCCATTTTGAGCTTTGAATTTTCTTGCAATGAATTTCGACCATCAGTTTCTCTTTTGACCTCATGCATCAGGGGGCATCTGTTATAGCCAATTTCACCCACATTTGAGTCAGTTGCAGTTGGATTTGTACTATTGACCTTGGTGCATAACCTGTACCCTTGTTTTTGAGCCTTTTAGAGTAGGGATAGTGATTAGTCATGCCTATTTGACATTCCTCTCCTAATTATCATATTACATTCAGAGTTTGGGATGCATATTCTCCCTATGCAATCCACATGCAATCAGTGTCTGAGTTGCACTTTCTAGAATTGCTCACTCTCGAGGAGACTAGATGAATTAATTAGCTTTATGAATTTAGGGGAAAATTATTATAGAAATTTCTTAACTTCCTTTCCCCCTAAGCATCCAGATTTGTTCTCCCAAGGAGCGCTAAAGGAAGCATACTTGTCATATCAAGGGGAAAGCTAAATCTAGTGTCTATAATATAGCACGAGAGCTATGTTCTTTTGAGAGGTCGTCCTTCTAGTAAGATGAAACTAGATTTCTAGGTTGAAGCAAAGGTTCATCATGTGCCATTGGGGTTTACTATCTTTGTATGTTATCTTGATTATAATGAAGAATTGATTCCATTCTTCTACATTAATGGTGTTCATGATATTTATGTGTTGTTCATGTACAAACTATTAATGATGATTGTTGTCCTAAAGTAACCTTGCATGAAGATATTTGGGTATGGTTTGTTGTTTATGTATGTGTAGGTTCTTGGCTTGGAGATTGGAAAGTAGGAGATTTGGTGTCCCTTAAGCTGGCTGCACCAACCAGTTCCTACATATTTGAATGAAAGGTATGATTTACCTCCTCTTGTATTTCATGTTATGGTTTGTATGGGTAGAGGATCACTTGAATCATTCTTTGCACTATGATTGCACACACATCCATCTGTTGAGCCCACGGCAAGGCTTATGGAGCAATAACTCCTTGTGATTAGGTGATTTTAGTCACAACATATATAAGTTAAACGAATGGGTCAAAGAGGGATCAAGGTGATAGTAATAAAAGTCCAAAACTTCTTAGTTCATGAAATTCAAACATAAACAAGAAAATTAATGGTACGCAAGAAAAAAAACAAATCACGAAAATATTTCATGGATCTATTGAAACTTTAACAATCACATGAAAGTAATGAAACTAACATGGAATAATCATTACTTTCTTAAAATGATGTATGAAACCTCATTCACATATTTTTTCCATAACATTATAACATATTATAACTTTATAATATCAAAAATAATAAAATATTTTTATAAACTTTATTTAATTAATAATATAAAAAAACTGACAAAATCATGAAAACACAACTTACTCGTGAAAGGGCATTTTTTTAATATTATTTTAATCCACAGTGTATCTCTTCTCATTATATTTTTTAATAAGTTTCAATACATAACTCATTAAAATTTATAATTATAAAGATTTTTTATAACATAATTTTAACAATTTGAACTTGTGTAGATTAAATTATTTTTTTTCTTTTATATTTAAAATAAAAAAATTATATCACTTTTAATTATAATTATCTTTAATTATAAATAAATTTCTTTAGATTAATTAAACATGTATATAATACGAAACATGTGATGTTTATTTGGTTTGTATTATTAAATAATGTATATTGTAATTATTAAATTTATTTTATAATACAGATTAAAATAAATATGGCAAACGTAAATAAAAACCAATTTTTTTTAAAAATTAGAAAATATATTATTTTTTATCATTAAAATAAAACTATTTTTTAAATTTCATACATTCTTCCGCTTAAAAATATTTCTAATTAGTTCCAAATATCAAATTTAGTTTAAAACTTTACATGTGATTTTATTTTGAAAAAATCTACACAAACCAGTGCTTCGTCAAAAAAAATTATAAATGTGTGGCGGGAGGAAACTGTAGGCCCATTGTTTCAGATTATCTAACATAATAATTTCGCACCATGATATACCTAATGTATAATTATAATTTATACGCACTGAATATATGGGTCCACTGAATATCTGGGTGTGCTATGCATGTAAATCCAAATTAAACATTTTAAGGTGGGGTGAAATTCACAAGATTTAATTTTTTGGAGTTTATGGTATTTTATTCAGTATATATTTTATTGAGTATATGATTGTTATGATTTTGGCTCAAAAAGTAGATGTTCTTTTGGTTTTTGCTAAATCATAAAAATCTGATATATCTGACTTGCAAATTACTAATTATATTTTTAGTATTATAAAATAGTATAAAATAGCTATAAAAATTAACTTTAGAATTCCCTTGAATTAATCCAAAAAAATTAGGGATTCAATAAGATTAAAAAAATAAAATACATAAAGTTGTCACATGATCTACATTGTCGGCCGGTGACAAGTGCATGGAATACCTCACGCGGTATGGTGAGGCCCCTCAAGCATTAGGAAGAAAAAGAGAATTTGAAGAGTGCCAAGTATATATTTTTTGTTGCTAGTGCCGAGGCTTCCAGTACCCATCGAATGTTGTGGGGTCGACCCACTTGTACAAAACGGTGGAGATACAATAATTTATGATAATCAAAAGCTTCAAAGAAACCAAAAGAAAAAGTAACATCATAGAGCACGAAGCTTATAGAAATGAGGTCAACGGGCAGTCACTATCGTTGGAGAACCTTTTTAACATGAAAATCTGATATACACAATTTGCATTGACAAAGCATGCTTCACATTATTGAATAATAACAATTTTTAAAAAGAAACCAGAGGCTAAAACAACGGACCTTTACAGAAACACAAATATTTTATGTAATATATAAATGCCGATAACATAGTGATTGCCCCATGCGCTGGTGGTGTTTCTGCTCACACCACTGCGCCAGATCTTTAAAATATAACAAAATCCCCCCGTCGAATTAAAACAAAAAGAGGCCTGTGTACACTGTTTATTTTTTTTTTTCATGGAAAAGGGAAGGGTTATGATTTATGGCACGCCTTCCCGTGGCCATACACGAATCGGGCCGTCTCTTCCGTGTATACATGAGTTTCCTTCAACAACCTGAAAAGCATCATCGACAGGCCTGTCAGCAATCCTGGAATTTGTAAAGAAATTTGCAAAAAGTTTCCATGACAGATACTTACGAAGTGCGGACACTCTTATTCAATGTCGACGCTGCCATGAAAGTTTCTCCGTCCAGATACCGCAATTCGCCTTTGATTCTCTGCTCTATTCTGCCGTCGATTTCTTCGGCGTCTATTGTAAGTGGATGATCAGATGCCTGCATGTTTTCCGTTACATAATGTTAAAGCTGTTGTTAACCATGAGATTTCACTTAAATCAAGAAACAAAATTAGGGTAAAGAAGTAGGCAGTACCATAACCCATCCCCACGTGTCGGCGAAAGACGGAATGTGAGCAGTATAAGGAACCACGTCTGTTCAACCACACGTGTCATTTGAACGATCAATTTCTATGAAGTGTAGTAATAAAAAAAAAACCAGTGCGGAGGGGACGGTGTCGGGAAGCTTACACTTAAAAACCTGTCTCAATGTATTGTAAATGGATGAGAATACCTCTGTGTGCGTTAAGACGCCTGCAGGTCCAGCCTGTCACAGTCCACATAAAGGGATAATCAGTTGTTGAATAAAGAAATTAGCTAATCGGAGCAGCCATGGACGATACTGACAGAATAAGCGAAAGTGCTCTTTTCTGGCCAAATTAGGATGAATTATGTTCTAAGGCAAACATTCTGCCTAAGCTTATAATATTTAAATGAAAAATTTTCCTTGCAAAATTTGGAAGGCTCTTCCGCGTATTTTATTCCCAAATTTATAGGAAAAAGCGGAAATCAAGAAGTTTCTCTGCTATGTCGAAATCTAACAGAATTCGGCTTCCAGCCTTCTAGAAGCTACTTTAGTCTTCTGGCTGTATCGATTTTCCGTTTTTGTTAATGCAAACATCAGTATCAATAAAGAGATCAACCGCTCCTCTATCTTGATATTTTTAAGAACTTTAAATTAAATGAATAAGACTCAAGTGTCGTACTGAACTTGTCTGCAATTAATTGATGAGACGTAATCAGAAATCTGCCAAATCACTTCAGGCTTTACTGTTAATATGGTTGCCTAGAAATCCAGTGCTGTTAGAAGCATGCCTTATTGGCTGTGTGATAAAGCAAAAGAAGATTGTCAAGAAATAGCTTCTCTTATAATTTGAGCAATTTTAACGTGAGGTTATACCTGAGTGACGAAAACTCCTCTGTGGCTCAGCTTTGGCTTCAGTACGAGCTCATAGAAAGATTTCGTATACAATTGATAACACGGACCTCCTTCTACTGGATCTGCAAGGTCTCCTACTATCACGTCAAAGCGTTCATCTCTACTCTCGAGCTCGGCCCTGAGTCGAACAATTTCGATTAAAGCTTTAAATTCTAGTAGCAACCTAGGAAGCATCATTAGAAAAAAAAAAGCACGACAAATTTGTCACCTGGCGTCATTTATAACGAGCTCAAGGCGGGAACTGCAGAACGCTTCTCGGTTAACGACAAGGTATTTACGGCAGAAATCAACAACTTCCTGCAAGCAGAAATTTATTTAGGTCCAGAAAAATTCAAAAGAATCACAGTAAAACCAGGAAAGCAAGAATACGCGCGGCTTGACCTTATCGATGTCACACATGACCACTTTCTTGACGTTCTTGTGCCGTAAAACCTCCCGAGCTGTGGAGCCTTCGCCGCCTCCCATGATGAAAACACTTTTCAGGCTGAAATCACAAATCGTAATTACAACTTACAAAGACGACACGGACGTCTTTGCCGACATTTAAAAAAAAATCAGCTCACAGAGATACAAACACGAAAACAAGATTTATTTTCCGATGCGAATTACTTACTTCGGGTGACAGACGAGCGATGGATGCACCAGCAGTTCGTGATAGATAAACTCGTCCACTTCTGCGCTTTGCAACTTTCCGTCTATAACTAGAGCCTGCATACCACAGCAACATAAAGCTTAGCGACTTTCAAAGAAAAGGTATATTCATAATCTTTATGTATTTCTAGATACTGTACTGGGTATATATACCTTTCCAAAAGGTTCTGTATCAAGTAGCGCTATATCCTGGTAATTACTTACTCCAGTATGAAGAATGCTGCAAAGACAATAATATTCGTTATTTAGCTGGAAAAGCTCTAGTTTCTATATATATATATAATATATATACTATATATATCTGCATTCGAGCTCGGACATCAATGCGAGGTTAAGTAAGCTTTTACAATTTAAACCGGCAGTTTTACAGGATTTACCTATTGAGCGCGAAACACCAACGAAGATTTTCTTCGACTTCTTCCTCATACCAAAAGCAGCGGCGCCGTCCGTCTCCGAACGCGCGGTTTCGAATCCCTGGCAATCCATTGGTAGCAACTGCCGTGGTGATCCCGTTGCAGTTCCCGTTAGCGTGATGAACCGCATGTCCGTTAGCAGTTCCATTCCTGTTAACATATGCATCATTATATACATGTCCGTTTCCATTGATGGAAAATCCGTTTGCTGCTACTTCCCCCATGTTATATGTTGTAGAGCTGAGAGAAGTCAAAAGGCAGTAGGCAAAAGCTATGGATGCTGGAAGCACACAGAGTAAGAGCGAAGGGCGGGCGAGTTTGAAGAAGAGAAAGGCAGAGGGATCTTATAATGGAGGGTGGGGCTCTGCCTTATCAGAGCATTATTGGTGAAAACTAAAATCCAAGCAAAGTAACCAAGGAAATACAATCATGGATGATGCATATTCCCATTCCCATCTGCGAGATGGTGGACGATAGTGCTGTGCCGGGTCGTGATGATGGCAAACATGCAAAGCAGAGGGCAGCAGTTGTGCTCTGGTTGGTGAAACCAAAATTTACAAAAGTATTATCATCCATCATGGATGCTGCATCCATGATTTTCTTGGTTGGTTGGTACAATTTTATTACTCACTCTCTGTATTGTCATCATCCATCCGCCAATGGATGTAATGGCATGGATTGGAGTAAGGTTCAAGCACGCACGCGTGAGAGTGGTTTTGCATGACAAATATTTAGTAATAGAGGTGGAAGGCGTGATGCTGCTCGGGCCCACGCAGAACCGTTACTTAAATGACAACAAACAAACTTACTTCAAACTTGCAACACGCCTGCCATTTTTGGCCTCTCAACTTTAAGCGCCTCCACGCCCACTCCCGGCGGATATGCGGCCCCATGCCACACCAGAGTGATCAAACCTTGGAGTCAGCTATATACCCGCCGAGTCTTCATTTTTTTCCTCCCACTTAAAAGTAAGTTTAACTTTCTCGCTCTTATAATAATAAGCAATTAGTGCCTTCTTTGTAGTCATAGTTTAATCAATTGCATAAGATTTTAAATAAATTCCAAGTGGGATGGTATTTATCTAAAACCGCCTTTGCACTAGGTGGTATATATAACTAAGATTCTCGATATATGCTTACATTAATTTATGATATAACATGGCAAAGTTTGAACTTGGCCAATTGATTTTAGTTGACATTATGTTGTCTAATGTCAATGATCTTTGACAAATTTTGTGTAATGTCAAATATTACATATGATGTGTTCCCTTTTCTCTTTAAAGAACCATGTCGGCCGTCACATGTATAGTCCCCTCTTGTCTCCAATTTACCAGAGTCAATAATGAAAGAACACAGCACTTGGTTAGAGTTGATAATCTACACCGACAAAATATAAATGCCCCTTCATGGGGCTGATGAACTTAATCTATCAAAATCATCCATATGACCACCTGAGAATCTTTTCCTTTGGGGGTATGCATGAATCATTAATGGAAGTTAATTTGTTTAGGGATAGACGTGACAAGATCCAGATTAGAAGGGGAGATTTTCTTTCTCATAATGATCTCCATTGACCTCCCTTAGACTCTGTAATCAATTGCAGGTCCACGCATGAAAATGACAATGATAACGATTAATTTTCGTACGTATAAACCTTAATTTGCTAAGTCCAAGGTTGATGAGACAGTACTTTGGAGATTTTTGGCCCCCGGAGCTTTATATAAAGTTGCTTCTCTCCTCCGCCAACCACCCGAATCGTATACGATCCCGCATTGACGTGGTATAGTGGGGAGGAAAATGACCGCGAAGGAACGGTGGGTGTGGCTGTAGGGCTTGAGTTGAATCGATTCCGTTAACAATCGCCACCTGGCGTGGGGACCTCTCCACCACAGGGTGGCGGCCGCAAAGCCAAATGTGCAACGGAACTGATTTCCCGGCCTTTCGGTTGCGTGGGCCCACCTTGCAAAACGGTGGCGGAACTTTAACGGACCTCCAAAAGGCAGCACCATCTGTGTGTCCGTTGTCCGGAGGAGCAGCCAATGAGATGCGACGGATAGGAGGTCTGGCGTGCGCTTGGCGATGATGAGGAATCGGGCACTGAGTCGCTGGCATCCGTGGAAGGAGGGAGTGGACACTGGCATCCATCATGGGATTCTATGGGGGCCATGGCGGACACATATGATTTCGATAACGGCATGAACGGGCTATGAGTGCGAAAAAACATGCCCCCAACCCTGTCTCTGGCAACTGCATCTAGACGGAATTCTCCACCCAAGCAAATTTCTCGTCAATTGCCGCTCTCTTACTTTCCGTCAACCGTGTCCGCCTTTGCTCCGGCAGCGCAGATCGACCCCGTTGGCAACAACGCGGCATCCGCGTTGTTCGAACGATTGTGGTCACCGGCGACTCCGCACCAACCGGAGCGTTCCACGTGGACAACACCATAGCAAGCACGCTTGCTTCAGTGATAACCCTTTTAACTACGTTTTCACCAAATTTCACAGTCAGATTTTCCTAAAGCGATAAGATAAAGCGGGCCCACTACGCTGTTTCCTTGCGCGTTGGTAGTGGTGGTGCCAACCCCGGTAGGCCACGGCCGCCGCCGGCGCCGCCTGAAGCGTCTTATTTTCTTTCAATGGAAAGAAACACCACTGTCCCGCCACATCGGTCGTGCGATGGCTCAACGGCGGCTGCGTCTCTTACCACCGCACGCCTGCCGACAACGTAGCGAACCTTTCTAAATGTAGAGAAGTCTGTCTATTATCTCCGAGTGCGAAAAAGCAGCAGCCTTAAAAAGCGGGGAGGATAAAACTTTAATATAAAAATGGCCCGCCGCACTAAGGTCGCTTTTAGGACCTTTCCGGTGCGTGGAGAATGCTGTGGGGCCCCACTCCTCGTCCCTCGCCTTTCATTTCTGGAGTCTCCACATGTTTCCTCACATGCCCCCGCTTTACAAACAAATCCATTCTCGGTGAACAAAGAGGTGGGGGTACCTTTTACGTTCTCCACTCGAGAGATATGTGGGCAATCCACTTCATTCCATTCTTATCTCTGCTATCGTCCCATTACATCACTACATCAAATTTTTTCGATACGTTTGCACTCTTTTTTTACAGTCAAGTTTTGGAAAATTTATACATCCACCGACTAGACTTTCCCTAGTGTTGTTGCCCCGGTACCATAATATATAAGGTCAAGATAATGTATGATTCAATAATCTACAATCTTAAGAGTCAAGATAAGTCAAAATAATTATAATTGTAAGCACTTTACAAGGCAAAGGTAAAGAATAAAAAATGGGGGACAAAGAGGATACAATGGATGCAGCTAATGATTGGGCACTGGAAGTGGTCAACCCAAGTGGTGTTGATATTTTATATTGGACACGCCTAGAAGAGCATATACCACTAGTAGGACAAGATATGATAGTGTGTCACTGCAACATTACATATTAAGAAGAAAAGAAATGAAGTGAAAGAGATTATTGGTGGTCTATATATTACTTTGAGTGTGTGTGTGGTGTGACATATACACCACGTCAGCAAGTCTCGTGGTAATCGTTGAGATAAAAAGGCAAATTAAGGGCCTTATCGTCTAGGGAAGGAGGGATCGTTTAAAAAGTTTATATAAACTATTAGCACTACTTAAGATAAGATCAACAATAGGCGTGACGTGTGGTCAACTAAGGTCTTCTTGGAGTCTCAGCATCCGCATGGACTTTCCCATGAGATAATTCGTGGGTGAATTTTTATTATAGTTTTAGTATTCTTCACCCGTGCAAATTAGATTTAGATCCAAATCTTTGATCATGACTATTAAATTAATTAAAGCCTTTTATGTGTATGAACTTTTGTATATATAGTAAGATGAGAACGTCATTAAAATCCATTGTGACCGAAGTGAGTAGGCATACCTAAACCAAATGCCTTACTACTCATGCGCAAATTTAAAAGACGTAGTGGGTACACCTAAACTAGATGCCTAAGTACTCATGCGCACAGTCATAAGGATCAACGTAACGCATCGTACTCGTTGGGTTGACTTGGATAAACATTGAGTTCATAAAATGTAAATTTGGATAGACATTGAATTCATAAAATGTGTATATGTTTGGATATACATTGCATATATATGTTGGGTATACATTATTGGAGTTGAAAAATGCTTACACATTTCATATGGTATACTGAACATTATTGTTGTATACCTAACCTCATTGTGGCATTATTGGGTGTTCGTTATTTGTTAAGTACGTTGGGTAAATGATAATGATGTGCAAAGTTTGTATGCCAAGATCATTGTGGAGATGAAATAAGTTAATAGTAAACACGTTTTTTTTTATCACTACAAGTATGATAAGAATTCATATTTGTATAAGAATATGGTAAGAACTTATATGCTACAAATTTCATATAGTATACGTAACATTATTGTTGCATACCTAACTTCATTATTGTATTATTTTGGTGTTTGTTATTAAATATACTTAACATTATTGTTGCATACCCAATTTCATTATTGTATTACTTTGGTGTTTGTTATTTGTTAAGTATGTGGGTTAAATAATAACGATTTGCAAACTTTGTATGCCAAGATTAATGTGGAGATGGAGTAAGTTAATTATCCAGTAAATATATCTTCTTTACCACTATAAATATGATAAGAATTTAGTGAAAAGTTGGGGGATTAATGGTGTTTTACTATGATTGAAGATCCATGTGTGGTGGAAAAATGCTTTTAGAGGTTTTGCTAAATTTTGAATCAAGCCAAATAATCAAAATTTTGATCAACGTGTTGGATTGATGGGAAATATTACTTTTTGTATTGTCAAATTGTGAGAACTAAAGGGAAGTTTCTCACAAGCTTAGATAACTCTTTATGAAGAATGTGTACAACAACATCGAGTAAGTGCCATTGACCATTGCAAACCATATAAATGAACTTGATGCCATTTGACAAGGCATTGACATTATATGGTGCTTGCAAGAGAATATCATAAGTTCCTAACTTGAGGTGCCATTGACTAAAGGCCCAATGAAAAGTCTATATGATTTGGTAGCTAGTCATGGCAGTCATGAGATGGTTAGTATGGTGTACTAGCACTAGACTATGAGGACCAAGAATGTTTAGCTGAATAAGGTAGACAATTGATGAGGTGTTGCATAACATGCTTCAACAAAGGACAATGCAATTTGGCAATGTGTTGGATGTGCATTATCCATGAAAAAGAAATAATGTTGATGAGTGTACTAAAGACACGTGAATGCATAGGGAAGTAAGAACAAGATCTTTTGAAGCATCATGTCTTGGCCTAGATGGATGATGAGACAATATCACATTGGGAAGAGATTTATTCAAGTATTATTGGCTCAAGGCAGGAAATGCTACAACATTGTCTATAGTTGGATGGCGATGGTGTAGTGTCACTTACAATGAAATGAACACACAACATTCGACATAGTTTAAGCTCCTCAAATTGGGATTGGTTAGGGCATGTTGATTACGCATAGTTCGAGCACTACAAATGATTGATGTTCATGCCTAGCAACCAAGGTCATGTTAGTGCCACATAATGATTAGGCTTATTGAGTGGTATGGGATGTTCAAGTGAAAGAAAAGATCTCGCCTTGTGAGACTCCCCCTATCAAGGTGAAACATGGGGTTAAGTGCTAGCTCTTTTTGTAGGTAAGTCAAATATGGAAATGACATTCAACAATGTTTATCCTCACCCAATTAAGTATCTTTCTTGTCTAAGAGAATAATAAAAAACACATTAAGACAATGGTGAGAATAATTATTGTAGCTATACACATTATACATTATATTTATTTAAGTTTATATAAGATATATCTTGACCTCATTATGTGATAAGTATAAGGAGGAACAAAAAAGAAACATCTCCACAAACTTTTTAATGCTTAAATGATCACAGTTAAGATAGATGTACATTATAGTATTTTATTATTATATTTTTTGTTATTATTATGGTGGGTTTTTAATATATATATATATATATATATATATATATATATATATATTATATATATATAATCTGTAAATATATAACAATGTTTTTTTAATTTTTATTCGTAAATATGACTTATTGTTGAATTGAGGCTGCTGTGATCCATATCAAGTTTAAGAGAAATTCTTCCACGTAAATCACAAGATAAATCGTTTGTCGACGTGTTTCGAACCAACAAGTGTGGTTCATCGTCAGGACAGCTTGAAGAAACAGATCCAGCTTAGCATGTTAAAATAGTCTAAGCAGAGACTCCAACCGCTATCTTGACTAATGGCTAATTTTGACTTTAGGACTAGAGTCAAGATTTAATGGAAATTAGTTAAATTATGTGAATATATAAAAATATAAAATAATTTAAATGATGTTAAAGGTTAGTTAAAAAGTTATTGTTTGATAATTAAAAATTAAAATTTGTTATTTAAATGGGACTTAAAGTATAAGTATATATATTATATAAAGAAAGAAATATATAGAAAGGTTAGTTAGAAACTTATTGGAATGAGAAAATAAATTAAAAAATAAAATTGACATAAAAATAATTATATATAGTTTATTAAGAAAGTTATATTATAGATATATTATATATATATATATATATATAATTAAATAATAATATTAATAAAATTAATAAATATAACTAAATAAATAAATATAACTAAATAAAAAAATAATAATAATAATAATAATTAATAAATTAAAATTTTAATTAATTAATTAATTAATTAATTAATTAATTAAATAAATAAATCAAGCGAGTGACATATTCTTAAATATATATATATATAATATATATATATATATATTATATATTATATATATTATATATATACAGAGTCAAAAGAAGAAACCCTAGGAGGAAGGAAAGACAAGGCTCCAAGGAAAAAATCTGCGAAATAAAGGGGAACCAACGAAAGCTAGAAAAAGCAAGACTAAGAAGAAAGGGCTGGGATCCAACAGGTACTGATCTTCCAGCCGTCATCTCTATTGAGATTGCTCGGCCTTCTTTTAATTTCAAGAGCTTCCCTGAATTTACGGTGATGGAACTGAGCAACCCTAGCAATAACCTTGGCCTCCTCAATAGACACTTGATGCTTGGTCTTTTCCGCATGCTCTGCTAATGCTAAAGACTTGGTTCTTCCATGTCTTAGGTCCGCTGCATGTTCGCTAATCCTTTGATGGATGGAGCGCCCTATTTCCCCGGTATAGGGGGTCCCACAAGAACAAGGGATCAAGTAGACACCCTTCATATCTTTAGGATCAATGGGATCTTTCACTGATCGGAGGGATTTGTGAATAGTGTTGAGGGGCCTGAAGGTTGAGGGAATATCATACTTCTTAATAATGAGGGAATATCATACGCCAACAAATGATTTATCTTGTGATTTATGCCGAAGAATTTCTGTTAAATATGACTTATTGTTCTGACTTCTTCAACCATTCAATGGAAATGTCCCACCTAACCTTCATAACCTTCATAAATTGTTCTTCACATAACAATTTTATACTTATTACATTAAGAGAAGTGAAATGCACTCTATAACTCAAAATGGATAAGATGTGTAATATAATGTCACACTAATTTTTTTTCATCTTGATTTATTAGTGTGACATTATGTTAGACATCTGATCCATTTTGATTTATAGAGTGCATTTCACTTCTCTTAATGTAATAAGTATAAAATTAGTATGTGAAAAACAATTTATGAAGGTTAGATGGGACATTTCCATTCCATGGTTGAAGTAGTCAGAATAATAAGTCATATTTACAGATAAACATTTAAAAACATTGTTAAGAGACTGTTATGGTTTTGGGAAGTTTGTCGAATTCATCTTTGGAATTCCTTTGCACTGTATATTCTCACCAACATGGCAATTAGTTAGAACTAAAATTTTATTTCTTATATGTGCCATTCTTCATTTTCATATTTGGGAGCATGTTCGCAAAGGTGGAAGTGGAGTTAGCACTTCTACATCGTTTTTATTATTATTAGGGTGGTGCTCCATGCACCACAAATTGAGATCCCTCAAGCATACAAATTGAGATCCCTCAAGCATCTAAATTCCTCTTTGCATAACCCAATCCTCTACATTTTTAAGTTTCCTTCACACAAAATTTGTTATGTTAGTCACGAGCACGTAAAGTGTCATAATTTACATCTTCTTCTACGTAATAATAATAAATTTATTCATTTATCACTTGTTATTTTAAAAATAAAAATACAAAATTAATTAAACCTTATGATAATTATGAAAAAAATCTAACTTTAATAATTAAAAATTAAAATTAAAACAATATTTGGAAAGATGGTATTCCTCCTTATATGTATATAGATATACATATACGCATATATTTTCTCGCTTATGTCCAACACTTGCAAAATTCTATTATTATGTTTATGTGGTTTTAATAGCATGCGCTTTTATGTTGGACCATCTTAATAAAAGTGGGAGTTATAAGAAGCTTGATAAGAATACTCTTAAAAAGGTTTTAAAAGAAGTCGTTAATGCTATGAAGTCTGATAATTCCCTCAGCCAATTAAGTAAAAAGTTGGTGGAAACTAATCCCCTCGCCCCTGGAATCTAGATCCTCCTTAAGATTCCTAAAGAGGGTGCCCCTTTGAGACTCATCATTAATACCATTAGGACCCACTTATCTTCTAGCCATGATCTTAGTCCAAAAGTTGAAGCCATTGATGGGCCTCACAAACTGATTTGTTAAAGATTCTTATTTGTTTGTTAATGAAATTAAAGATATTAGCTTTGACGTCACAACCTTGGTGAAAATTTCATGTAATAAAAGCTAATAGAGGAAAAAATAATAGCCACAGTTGATGGGACACATATTCCAAGATGAATGTTGGGCAAGACATCCTAGGGGGTGTTCATTTGGTTGTTTATGGCTAAGGAAATTGGCAAGGGTAATGTCTAAGGCTTTGGAAAGGCAAAATGACATTTTTGGTACATTTATTTATGAAAATAATGGAAATTAGGAGAAAAGGAAGGTGAAAGGTCACAGGTTGCATGTGACGATGAAATTGAAGGAAAATAATTGAAAATGAAGAAAATAGAGGCCTCATTCATAAAAAGGCTTCTGAGGATCAGTTGATAACCTTTTGTCAGTTGATTTTTGGAGCTCTCTCATTATTCTCTCTCTCTCACTCTTGGACACTTAAGAATTTTCTTGGAGCACTTTGGCATTGGATCAAGAAAGGAAAAGAAGCCAAGAGGAAGCAAAGATCAAGCATGGAAAGGCAGGATCAAGAAGCTACAGTAGGATTCATTGCAGGTATCGCTTTGAATGTGTAGTTTCCTTGTTAGATTTGGCTTGCATGGTATTGCATGTGGTTCTTTGTTGTTGTGGCATGGGTTTTGCCAGGTGTAATAGTGTTTTCAGCCTATCCTTGTCATTTCTGGATAGCCATGGTGTGATGGGGTTCTCATGTTTTGGTTGAGTTGGATTGCCGGATGGATTCGAAGCTAAGTGAGGTGGATCTCCGAAATGATAGAACACATGGCCTAGTAACCCTTGAACCGGGATGTGGGTTGTGGTAAAGCCGGATTTTGTGTTGCCTCGGATTTCTTAGGAATCCTTGTTGGTGAATGGCAGGATATATGGTAAATCCAAGAGGTTTTCTCTCCATTGGGCCTAGTAATCCTAGGTTTGGGATATGCGGTAAATCTTGGAGAGTGGGTCTTGGTTTAGGGCCTAGTCATCTAGTGTGGATTGTGGTAAAGCCTGAGAGACTGGTGTCTCGATTTAGGGCCTAGTGATTCGGGTTTGGATTGCGGTAAAGCTTGAGAGACTAGGAGATATGAAAAATCCTCACGGTGTAGGTGGAGAAATTCAATGGCATCCATGCTTGTTGGCCCACTGATCAAGTGGAGATCATTGTAAGGCTTGTTATGATGTGTTCATTGTGTTGGCCTAGTGATCTAGGATGGATTATGGTAAAGCTTGGTTTTTATTGATGAGGGTGAGGTGGTTTAGCCTCATTATGGCATGGTTGCTTCTTTTGGTTTGTGTCCCAAATTCTTGCTTGGAATATGGGATGGGGATGAATGACTGAAGTGAGATTTGGATAAGTAATTCTATGGTCGGGAGGAATGTGGAAGTCCCATCTTAGGTTTGGGTTTTTCATCATTAATGAAAGGTTATTTCTCCTTGTATTTCTATGGGCATTTTGATGGATTATATGTGGTCTATATGGCTATACTTGCATGAGTATTTTTGTTGTTCTTATGTTGTTTATATGTGTGTTTTATGACAATAGTTATGTATGGATTTCAACATGTTTTTGCTTGTAAATGAATGGATAATGTATCTATGGCCTAATAGATGGTAATGTAGAAAATGGCATAAGGGAACAATGCTTCTTAGAGATTCTCAGATAAGTACAAGATCCCTATGTTTAATTTTGTTAGTTACACCTGTAGATTACATGCTTGCGACATGTTTGACGAAATGCCTATCATGGCTAGTAGGGATCTGATTATGGTCTTTTGCCTAAAAAAGTGGCTCAAATCCTGGGGACGCTGGCACAAAACTAGAAAATTGGGTCTCTGGACACTGGCAAGCAAGTCTGTGAGAGCGACTTTGGGTTTCTAGATGCCCTCATGCCTATGGCATGAGAGCGATTGGGAATTAAGATGTCCAAAAAATTAGTGGGACCTAGGGACAAGATGTCTGAGTGGCTAACATGTCTCCTGAGAGTTTTGTTGTTGATGTGGATAGGTTGGTTGTTGTGTTCCATCGATTCCACTTCCTTAAGGTCACATAGGAGGTCGAATCCAATCATAGTAGCCTATTGTCGCATGGTTACCCCGGTTGTTTGGTTACTTGGGTAAAAGTGTGAGGAGGTTATTACATTTGGTCCTTATGATATCTTGGTTAGCTTTGTTGTGGTTTCTCTTTACACCAAGATTCCCATTAATGAAGGTCTGGATATTATTAGTCGCATTACAAATCCCAACATAGCAAAGTTGGTTGAGTTATGATTAAATTCCACATTCTTTCGTTTTTAAGGGAATTTTATGAGCAAACTCTATTGAGTCTCCATGGGCTCTCCTCTCTCCCCTGTTGTAACCAACATTTTCATGGAAGACTTTGAGATCAAAGCCTTAGCCTCTACACCTTTCTACCTGAAGCTTTGGAAATAATTTGTTGATGATACTTGTGTTATTTTTGCCCCATGGTTGTGATAAGTTAGAATTATTCAAACAACATCTAAATATTTAATCTGACTTTATCAAGTTTACTATGGAGGTCCATTGCAATGGTAGCCTTCCTTTCCTTTATATTCTTATTTCTAAAAATGATGATGGTTCCATTTCACACCAGGATTTTCTTCAATCATTCAATGGAAATGTCCCACCTAACCTTCATAACCTTCATAAATTGTTCTTCGCATATCAATTTTATACTTATTACATTAAGAGAAGTGAAATGCACTCTATAACTCAAAATGGATAAGGTCTGTAATATAATGTCACACTATTTTTTTTTCATCTTGATTTATTAGTGTGACATTATGTTACACATCTAATCCATTTTGAGTTATAGAGTGCATTTCACTTCTCTTAATGTAATAAGTATAAAATTGGTATGTGAAGAACAATTTATGAAGGTTAGGTGGGACATTTCCATTCAATGGTTGAAGTAGTCAGAACAATAAGTCATATTTACAGATAAAAATTTAAAAACATTGTTAAGAGAATGTTATGGTTTTGGAAGTTTGTTGAATTCATCTTTGGAATGTGTAAGGACTCTGGACACCACATATCTCCACAATGGTATGATATTGTCCACTTTGGGCCTAAGCCCTCATGGATTTGCTTTTGGACTTACCCCAAAAGGCCTCATACCAATGGAGATATTTGTCCATCCTTATATACCCATGATCCTCCCCACTTCTAGTCAATGTGGGACTTTGGTCGTATGCCCAACAATCCTCCCCTCGAACAAAGGACCATCAAGCCTCCCCTCAAACGATTATCCATCCGTCCACTCTCTACCAACCAGGATTCTCCACTCCAATGCGTTGGAAGCACATGCCTTACATAGAACACCACCTGCCTCGAGAGCTTGCTCTATCCCAGGTCAACTCCTCCTCACCATGTTGGGACAAGGACACGTCCATGAAGAATCCGGGGCACACTGCCTGTCTAACCGAGCTCATCCATGGATCCCATCGTGATATTACCGGGGCCCACCACCTCCATTTGGCATTCCGAGAATTCATCCACTTGGCTAACTTTGGGGCATGGCTCTGATACCACTTGTAAGGACTCTGGAAACCACATATCTCCACAATGGTATGATATTGTCCACTTTGGGCCTAAGCCCTCATGGATTTTCTTTTGGACTTACCCCAAAAGGCCTCATACCAATGGAGATATTTGTCCATCCTTATATACCCATGATCCTCCCCACTACTAGTCAATGTGGGACTTTGGTCGTATACCCAACAGTGACAAGTGCGACACTTAATATGGGTCATTGAACGATCGTGACGACACTTACGCGACAATGTCTACAACTTTGTGTGTGAGTACGATGTGTCTTTACATAGTCAGAATAACTCATGCACACAAAGACAAACAAGTGAAAAGGAAGCAAGACATGTAGAGGAAACACATGAAATGACAAGCACATGCATTTTATTGAAGATAGGATGATATGAAAATGATAAGCAGCCTTGGAAACTCAACTAAGATATGTACTTCGAAAGGTGTTCTTTACCTACCATACTTACCCTCAAGATGATCATGCATCTGACAGAGTTTACATGCAGTCCTGATCTTTTTCCATCACTTAGTCTCTTGGTCCTTCTTGTCAACTTATTGGGAGTGATCTTAGCTTGTCACCTTTTCCTGTAGTCACTGAGAATTAGATCAACACAGTTTCAACAGGTAGTGACTGCTGCCAGAATGAGGCCCTGGGAGGCCCATCTGTGCATTTTCTGCATGCAAGACAGACATGATAGCTTGGACAACACTGCAAAGTTTTGAGGTATAGGACACTACTGCGGGATGGGGTCCTGGGAGGACACCTCTACAAATTTTCTGAGTGTAGTGAAGCTTGGGAAGTTGAGAGGAAATACTGTGTAGTTTTTGGATGTAAGGCATTGCTGCGGGATGGGTTTCGGGAGGACACATCTGCACAGTTTCAGGTTGCAAGGCAAAATGAGTAGCTGAGGGACAATACTGTATAGTTTCTGTAGATAATGGGTTCCAACTGGGGGAAGGACACTGGAGGAAACCACTATGCAGTTAAGTGGGAAAGGGAAAAAAATTGAGGGTTGCCAAAGCAAAGTGCACAGTTTTGAGAAGCTGGATGAGGCTAGGTTGCTTGGGAAATTGGCTAAGTGTGAGATCAAGGAAAAAATGTAAATAGTGATCGGACTTGACTTTAATCACACATGAACACTTAGTGATACAACGTAGACAATCCAAAATTTATAAAACATACTTTGCTTGATGCAATGACCTTTGGCACAAGAGTGCATGAAGTGAGTGTGAAACATGTCTATGTAATGAAAACAACTCATATGCATAAGATTTCCATTGAAGCAAAACAAAATTCCCTTTGCATGACAAACAATAATCCGTATGCCCAAAGATGACACATGCTACATAAAGATGAGAACATGAACAAATCTTAAGATCAAGGAGGGGAGCTTGAGATCATCAACTTACCAACAAGTGACCAAAGAACGATCAATCACACGATCTGCGGTAGGCTCCAAAATTTGCACGTGAGCCAAAATTTTGGAGGGTGGTTGTAGTTGTTACAACAGAACACTACATGGACACCAATATAGATCTGAGATGCTAATCTAGGGCATCCATGTTTAGGTAAGCTCTACCACCAAGTTACAATGTGCATAAAAGATATGGTATAATATCATAACTTGATGGAGTCAGACCTAAGGCATAATGAAAATGGAAATGAAGGTCAAGAATGTGTTGTGGCCACCAACAACCCCCCTTTTTATTTAGTGTTGTGACTAATACTAAATATATGGGGACCCTTAGCTAAAATTCAAAAAAATCAATTAGTGATTGTATTTCCTATTCAATAAAACTTACCATCGTAAACTTAAGAAAATACCTTTGAAAATATCTAAAAAAAATTAAGTTTTGTGATGAGGGAAGACAAAATCACTCCTTAAAGGATATCGTATCGCAGAAAAGATAACAAGATGCCTCCCTACAAGCCAAAACTCTAAGAATGCGAGATTGCAATGCGAGATCACATATTAAAAACATATATATCACATCGCATGCTTTAAAATGCACTTATGCTGAAAAATCGCAGAAAACCCTGATATGCGATATTGCATATCACAAAATCGCACCTCGCAAGAAATACATTAAACGCAAAATGCACATACTTACAAGTTTGCGATAATGCGACCATGTGCTATTGCGATATCGCGATATTGCGATAAAGCAGAAAAGCGATCTTACGAAAGAATGAAAGAGCGATCATGCGATCATGCGATATTGCAATATCACGATTGTGTGATGCATCGTCTCATCGCAAATTTTTCTAGTTCATTATTCAAGGCAAAGTGTTTCCATTAAACAAGAATGGTTATGTGCTTTAAATGCTCATTAATGAAGTAGTTGCCAGTTGTTAATGAAATCTAGTTTTGAGTTTATCAAAGAGCAAGTTCACGTAAGGTGGCATATTTTTAAATGTTTTAGGCAGTCAAAACATTCCCGTCATTATTTATTGTCATTACTCTCACCTCACTTGTAGACTGCAGGAACGAAGGACAAAAGGTTATACAAAGCAGTGTACAGGAAACTACGGTGAAAATAGGTGAGGCTCTGATATCTGAAGACAGAGAAAAGGCACCCTTGCACAAAGACACAACATGCAACAAAAACATGGGTATTTTCACCTAGGAAGGCATACATAATCTATTTGAGGAAATAAATCCTAAAGTAATGGGATTTATGGCTACTACTAGCTCATCAAGGTTGTCTGAAGCATCAATTGCAGAGTTAGCTGGTTCATTCCTGCATCAGAGAGCGGCAAGGCCCAAAATTCTCCCCTGCACAGAAATGGTTAAAGGAATATTAGACAGCGCTGACGTCAAGATAGGTAGTTTAGGGCTCAAGGTCAAGAGCTCTAGAATCATTGTTTTCACAAAATTTCAACTTTACACCTGCTACAAGAAAACACGCAAGAGGTGAAAATCGCACTAAAGAAGCCCAGATTAAGAAACAAAGATAGTTGCCGATGCGCGATTAGTGCCTAGCGCTAATCACGCATCGCTGGGTAAAACTTCTCGAAATGGGAAGCCTCTAATTGCTCAGTCTCTTGTAAGCCTAGTATTGAAAAGATGGTGCCAGCTCTTGCTGATTTTGTTTTGCAACACATTTAAAGGTTGAAGTCAGCCAACTGACTCATATCAAGCAAATGCTGAATGCTTGTGACATTAAGGAGAAAATACAGAAATAGTTAGTTTTAGATTTAATTTTAGAAATAGTTTTATTTTATTTTGCCTAGGAAAAAGACTGTCATTTAAACCGTATCCTAAATTTTTGTAAATAAGTTATTTTTAGACATAGTTAGTAGTATTTAAACCCTTCTCATGCATTTAGAGAAGGGTCCAGAAATTTATCAAAAATGTGTCCTCAGAACATGCGCTTTTGCACCCTCCGAGGAGGTTTTGGTGAATGAATGGAACAAGGTTTATTGATTTTTACATCTGATATCTACTACTAATGTTGCACTTATGTACTATTAGTTGATGTCGGATTGAGAAGAGATAAATCGTTATCGCTTGAAGCTCATGAGTAGAACCAATTATAAATGGTACTTCTATCTCTTAATTGTTTCTATCTCCTATGTTAGAGTGATATTTAAGCTTAGTTGTTTATATGTTAATGCTTGAATGCCTGAGTTATCATTTGGCACTTTTGTACGGTGATAGCTATTTATTTGTGCTTGATATGAGAACAACTTACTATGTGATATGCTTCTCACAACTGTTTCGTCTAACTCTTTATGCGAAGTAGTTCATCTATATTGAATTCTTTTCTTATAAAAATTGAATGATCTTTATTACCAATTGTTATTTGAAATCATTTTAGATCGCATAACAGAAAAATCTTACCCCAGGTTAGTATAGATATTAGATGTCGTTGATTTTTTAGAATACAATTGCATATCATTAGATTAGAATTAGAAGTAGATTACTTCATTTAGAATCTTTTAAAGCCACAAACATCAATCAATCTTATACACACACACAAATTGGGAAACTGGTCCCATTATCCCTAGTCGGACCCGCTATACCAAACGGAAAAGGAGCTGCCAACCGAGGTCCATACCGGGTGGGTATCCCCCTTGTTGTTGAACTGATTTTTGGGGCTTCAACATATTTGGCGCTAGAAGGAGGGCCTGTAACTATGAATGGAAAGTAAGTCCAAATCAAAATACCATTCTGATAGTAAATCGCCCTCACCATCTCCCCCGACTTCTCCACTTCATTTAGAATCTTTAAATCCACAGTCAGAAGTCGTAGGATCAGCAACCGTTGCTATAAACCCTGATATTTCAGTATAATCTATTTTTGAACCTCCTGAAGTTGAATCTTTGATTCACAAACTTCAGCGATTTTATATATCTCCTCCAAGATCTGATAAATCTCAAGGCAGCATGACTTCGCAATATAACCCTGCTCATCCCTTGACTAGATTAAAGAGCGAAAAATTTGGTGTACAACCAACTAAATCACCTCTATCCACTAGCAAGAGAGCAAGGAAATCGCCTAAAGGGTCTGATAGCGAGACTCTTTCACCATCATCATCCATATCAACTTCCTCACCATGAAGTCAACCATCCACTCCGCCGCTCCAGATCATTGTTCACCAACCTACTGGTACTTCTACATCCCCTTCTCAATCATCCGGAGTTATTATATCCTCATCTTCTCGACCTTAGGGATCATCTTCTCCACTTCCTTCCGTTAGTAAATCAGCAATGGCTCAATCTTCATGTAACAATCTAAGGGCAGTCTTAATGCCTGTGCCCTTGAGTCAGCTGCCAGCCCATCCTGAAAAATGGCTGCCTAAATTCAATCCTAAAAAAGGCATGCTAGCGGAAGAGCATATCAATAACTTTATGCTATCCATAAATCTTAATGGAGTTACCAATGAAGATGCTGTTGTTTGACTTTTCCCATATACCCTCCAAGGAACAGCCGGATCATGGTATTTTTCACTACCAACTGGATCTATTACTAGTTGGGACATCTTCGAGGAGCAATTCCTCATTAAGTTTGGTGATGATAGATCTACTGCAACGTTGATTAGTGACCTGCCAAACCTCAGGGCCCAATTAAAAGAACCCATCAAAGACTTCAATTCTCGTTTCAATAAACTATTAAACAAAATTTCTAACACTTCCAAGCCCAATGAAGAAGTAAGAAGTGAATGTTACATTATTGCATTACCATCAAATATAGCAATCTTCGTGGATAGGGCTAATAAGACAACTTTGGCTGAAAACATGAAAGAAGTAATAGCTGTGGAGAAACGGATTATAGCCCTTGAAAAGAAGACCGCGATCGAAGAATGGAAGTCTAAGAAGGTAACATTCAAAGAAGATCCCAAGAAAAAGCAATCGAAAGATCCTTTTGATTTAGAAGGATTGCAAAAAGTTTTGAAGACCATGTTTAACGAGATGGCCAACATCAAGAAACAACTGGCAGAAACTTCTTCAAAGAATCCCTACAAAGCTTTTAAAAGGAATCCCTCGACTGATTCAAAGCCCCCCAACGCTATTACAAACGTTGAATCTGAGGAAGAAGAGGAATTCGCTACTGAAGAGAAAACTGATGAAGAAGAAGTTGTAGAGCTACAAGGAATGTGGGATTTCATCCTCCCACAAGAAGAGGATCAAGAAGCATTTCCGGTTAGTACACGAAGCAGAAATCAGCTTGATCCCCCCCAAACTACCCCTAAGCCAAAGAGCGCAATCTCGGCAATGAAGGATAAAGTCGCACCCAAGAAGACAACATCTAAAGTGACTCAAACCAGCCCAGTCCAAACAGATGCGTCTACTCCATCTAAAACGCTGATCATTTCTGATGAAATGGAGTACAATATTATAGAAGATATGAAGAAGAGTCAGGCCAATATCACTCTTTACAAATTGATCAAGTTAAAATACCAGCAAAATATAATTTTGAAAGAATTACATGTTGTGCCAGTTGCACCTTTTCCTACCGCTGTAATTTCTCAAGCTTCACATGACATGGGTAGACCTCCAACTAATGCGATTAACAAGGTTGATCCAAATGACGTCGTATTAATTGGAGGTAGATCGAGATCTCATACTCCCCACTTTCTTCTTACTTATGAAATTTTTAATAAAAATGTGCATAATTGTTTAGTGGATTCTAGAGCTTCACCGAATATTTTACTGAAGTCAATATGTACAAAATTGAACATTCAACCACAGAAGTCTGCTGTGCGCATAGTCCAGCTAGACTGATCACAAGTCAAGGTAATTGGAAAATTGAATCAAGTTACCATAAGGCTTTCATCCAACCCAAAGGTATGTCAAGTTATAGATATTTTGGTTGCTGATATTCCAGAATTTTATGGCTTAATTCTTAGCAGGGATTGGTCAGAAAAACTTCATGGATACTTCGCAACTGATTGAATCGCACATGTGGCTGCCCTACAATGGTAAACCAAATCAAATAAAAGTTGAACGAGAATGACATTAGAAGTACATAGTAACAGAACTCGAGGGGGAAAATGAACTAGTAGCATATAACAACAATATTCTTGGCAATTACTCAGTAGATTCTTTCCTAGGGAATTTTAATGCTCATATGTCACCTTATTTAGAACATTCTGTTTTGTCCCAAGTCGAAAACTTTTCCCAAACATATAGTTCTAAATGTATCAATTTTTTAGATAGTCTTGTAAATAAATCTTCATTTTGGAAATTACTTTTTGATGGTTCTAAATCTAACGAAGGAGCAGGAGTAGGATGTGTGCTAGTTAGTCTAGAAGGAGATAAAACTATGTTAACTTGCAGACTCGAATATGATTGCACCAATAATACAACTAAGTATGAAGCTTTAGTCCAAGGGTTGTACAAAGAAATCAGATTAAATGTCAAATACCTTCAAGTTTTCGGAGACTCTGAAATTGTAGTCAGACAGGTACGTAATACTATACATTGCTTATCAGTTCATTTAAAAAATTATCACTCTTTAGTTCAAGATCTGATTGAGCAATTTATAGCATTTAATATTTCATCAATTCCTAAACTCCAGAATGAAAGTGCAGACCTTTTGGCTAACGTAGCTTCTAAACTTATCCCTTTAGAAGATTTTAGTCCTGATAGATTTTCAATAGAATTAATCTTTAGACCTCCTAATCCTGATAACATCACAAATTGGAGAATATTCAACGACGATCCTAATATCATGAGTTTTCTCACATCCGAAGGATCTTATACCAATCAAATAATTGACGAGGACCAACATGACCGACAATTGCAACAAGATAGCACTAACAATGGCATACCTAAGTCAGTAGTCAAATTAGAAGACCTTTATGATTTGAAAGATTGGTTTAAAAGATCTACTAATTCAAAACTCCAAAGTTCAACTTTGAATTACAAATTAGTAAATCTAGGAACTGATACCAAACCCCAAAACATCAATCTAGGCCTTGGCCTAATTCCCGAAGAAAAATTAGCATATATCCGTCTTTTGAGACAATACAGAAATGTTTTTGCTTGGAACTATGATGAACTTAAAACATATGACACTTCTATCATCCAGCATACTATTCCAATGATGGAAAATGCAAAACTAGTCCAACAAAAGTTGAGAAAAATCCATCCCAATTTAGAAAAGTAGATTAAATCCGAACTCAACAAGTTATTGAAAGCCAAAATAATTTTCCTCGTTCGACATTCCAAATGGGTCTCCAACATGGTCCCTGTTAGAAAGAAAAATGGAGAGATTAGAATCTGTATTGACTTTCGAAACCTTAATAAAGCCTGCCAAAAGGATAATTTTCCTTTGCCTCCTATGGAACAAATCTTGCAGGCAGTCGCTGGGTCAGAATTAATCTCCTTTTTAGATGGATTTTCAGGATACAATCAAGTGTTGGTACATCCTGACGATCAATTAAAAACCACTTTCAGAACCAAATGGGGTACCTATGCATATAAAAAAATGCCTTTTGGTTTTATTAATGCTGGTGCCACATTTCAGAGAGCCATGGACATTGCATTTAGAGGTTTAGTTAATAAGTCTGTGGTAATCTATTTGGATGATATAACTGTCTATTCCAAGACATGAAGCAACCATCTCAGAGATTTAAAACAAATCTTCCAACGTTGTCTCAGGTATGGAATTTCACTCAACCCTAAAAAGTTCTTTTTCACATTAAGTGAAGGAAAAATTCTAGGATTCATAGTGTCAAAAACTAGAATTCACATTGACCCTAACAGAATCAAAGAGATTTCCAAAATTTCCCTACCTCACAACAAAAAATCTATGCAATCTTTCCTTGGTTAGATCAACTTTGTAAAGAGATTTGTTCTAGACTTTTCAAGAATTGTATCTCCTTTACAAACAATGATAAGAAAGAACTCAAACTTCAAGTGGGGCCAAGACGAATATGAGGCATTAAATCTAATCAAACAAGCAATTATCAATGCTCCATCTTTAGCGACTCCAAATTTTTCAGAGCCTTTTGTTTTATATACATTTGCATCTGACAGATCATACGCAACGATACTTACTCAGACAAATCAAGAGAAGGCAAAAGCCCCGATTGCTTTCTTTAGTTCAAATTTACAGGGAGCTGAAGTAAATTATTCAGATGTGGAGAAACAGGCTTACGCTGTTTTCAAAGCAATCAAATATTTCAGACCCTTTTTACTCAAAACCCGCACAAAAATCATTGTACCATTTCCAGCGGTAAGAAATCTTTTAGTGCAAAAATATCTGGGTGAGAAAAGAGCCAATTTGGTTACTTCCTTACAAGAATATGATGTAGAAATCAAACCAGCAAGCATTGTAAAAGGTCAAGGCTTTTGCAAAAACTGGAGCATCGCTGATATCCAAAATTCCATCTACAGACATACAAGTGTACGAGGTAAGCCTAAACAATAATGAGTCATTATATGCCAATATAATTTATTATCTGAAGAATGGGTATGCCCCCTCACACCTCAATTATACTAAGAAAAGAGCTCTAAGGTTGAAAGCCAAACAATATGAACTCTTGAATAATGTTCTTTTTAGGATAAATTATGATTCTATTCTACTTAGATGTCTTGAAGAATCTGAAGCTAAAAATGTTTTGCAGGAACTCCACGATGGGCCAGCAGGCGGACACTATGCTGGAGATGCTACTGCACATAAAATCCTACGCGCAGGCTATTATTGGCCCACATTATTCAAAGACTCGCATAATTACGTGTGGAAATGTCAAGTCTGCCAAACTACCGCTGGGAGACAGAAGAAACCGTCCTTGCCATTACAGCTAGTCAACATTGAGCAATCTTTTGATCAGTGGGGATTGGACATAATAGGTGAGATCGTTCCTCACTCTTCTAAGCAACATAGATACATCCTTACAACAACAGATTACTTTACTAAATGGGTAGAATAAGTTCCACTCAAGACGGCTAATGTTGAACATATCATTGAATTTATAGATCAATTCATAATCACCAGGTTTGGATTGCCTTCTTCTTTAATGTTTGATAATGTATCATACTTTTCTGGAAATTTAATGACTGAATTTGCACTTAAAAGAGGTTTTAAACTTAAATATTCTGCCAATTATTATCCACAAGGGAACGGGTTAGCTGAATCTACCAATAAAAACCTAATTAGGATCATCAAACGAACAGTTGACCAAAATCATAAAAATTGGCATAAATCTTTAATATATGCTTTATGGGCAGATCGAATAATGAAGAAAGCCTCCATCAGCACTTCTCCATTCAATTTAGTTTATGGAAAAGAAGTGGTTCTTCTGACTCATTTAGCAATCCCCTCTCTGTCTTTAGTTCAATACATTGATGAAGTACCAACTTCCTCCTTACAACTAAGGCAAATGGAAATAATTAAGTTAGAATAACAGCGAAAATAGGCCAAAAGAACTCATGCTCATCATCAAGCATTAGTGAAATCCTCTTTTGATTCAAACATGATGACCATAAAAGATTTTCAGATGGGACATCTAGTTTTAAAATGGGACAAGGCCCACGAGGAAAAAGGAAAACATACAAAATTTCAACAAATGTGGCTTGGTCCTTTTCAAATTGTAGAAGTCATAGGTCCATCCACTTTTATGCTGCAGGATTTAGCAGGTAAAAGAGATTCTTTACCTGTTAATGGTCAAATCCTAAAAAAATATTTTCTCTAGAAGATTACTCTTTTATTTTGTAGATTAGATTTTTATTTTTTAATAAAACCAGTTGTGAATGGTTACATTAGGAATTTATGAAAAAGACACCAATTCTATTTCAGATTTTGATCTTTCGCTTGTATAAATAGTGTTAGCACTCAAATCTACCTTAGGCTGAAATAAGGTAAAACTCAAGGCTACATCAAACCATTCTCAGCCTCGTAGCTAGCTCGATGAGGACAGGAGAGGGCTCTCTCCAAGTCAATCTCAGCAAAAGGTAATCAATGAGGTCGAGATGACTGAATTGATGACTAATTTTAGGCTAGGTATGGAGTACAAGGAGTTTGAAATTGATTTTTTAGAGTTTAGTTGAATTCAAGGGAAAGGCAATTTTGGGTGCGGGGATGAGGCACAGTTTTTGCAGAGGTCCACTTGGGGCAAGGTAGGCGATTGTCTTGATGCTTTTAAAGAGAATGAATGGCTAGATCTGACTGCTGAGAAGTTAAGGAGAGTAAGAAACTTTCAAGGATTCTCCATAAACAGATGAAAACATGGAAAATCAAACAAACTTAAAGGCAGAGCATAGCAAATTATGGATTCTACCTTAACACTTCATTTGTTCAATTGTAGAAGATAAGAGAATGAAAGTGATACACATAAACAACTTAAAAAATAACTAAAAGAAGCACACCATCAACACATTAAAGCACATGAATCCCAAATAGTGCTGCAAAACCCTGGTCTTTCCTTTGCCAAAAATGTAGATAAAATATGTACAATAGAGTGTCAAGCTTTTCCCAAGAGTCCAACCTCTCCAACCTCTGAAAATAATTGAGAAATTACATCATATAGACCATCCTAACCCCTTTCCTTGCCTCTAGGGGTCGATCTCATCATTCTAGGAGCTATTTGAACTAATTCTAAACAAGGAACTGAAATCTAGGTAGTCAAACAACTCACCCCTATATGCTAGGAAACTGATTCATTCATTAAATTTTCACCTTTTAGTGAATGAATCTTCTAGAATAAGTAATTAAGTGTCAAAATAACATCATGTTTCATTAATTACATCAAGAAGAGTGAAAAATCACATCACAAGTCAAAACTGGTCAAACTGGCTGCATTTCCTGAGCTGAAGATGAAAATTTTGCCAAAAAACCTTGTGCGCCGCGCGCCTGAGCCCTATTGCCTTTCCACCTATTTTTGGGGAACTTCCTGGCATCCAAATTGTGCTCATATTGGCTTGTTGGAAAGCCTTGGATGTCTACTTTCCAACCCAAGTGGAATTTTCCAATTTGGTGTCCATTTGCCCCTCCAAAAGTGCATTCTACCGGAGGTACTTCCTGCTGGTGCAAAAGGTGGCAGAAAGGTGATTTTCATGGTGTTTTTGAGCCTTTTGGTCACCCAGAACTTGATGAAATTCTTTGGCAATAGCTGATCATGTATAATTCATCATGACAAGTCCAAAACTACAAGCCATTTGTGATTTTGACCTCCCAATCTTATGGGTCGCGCGCGGCGCGCTACGCATTAAGCTGAAAAGCCTGTTTTGCAAGCCAAAAATTTCAAAATGACAAAACTTTCTCCAAATTCCTTGAAATTTGGGCTGAAGGTGCCTCATCAAGTGCCATGCTCAACCAAAGAAGCTTCGGCCAAGATTCGGAGCTGATCTTTCCTTTTACTCCGTTTCAGTGTCTTCCTGGTGCATGCAGTTCATTGATGGAATCTCTGTCTTGGTTGTATGATGTGTTGTTGTCAGTCATGGTGTTGCAATGTGTATGTCAAGTGTATGTTTGGTTTGTTTGAAAATGAGAAATGAGAACTTGGTTTCATTATCTCCAATTTCCAATTATGTGCCAAATGTGTGCCAAAGGGAAAAGACCGTGGGAGAAATAGGATAGCGGGAACAAGGATTGTAACCGAGTGAAATTTGCCCTTTTTAGACCTTATGATTTGTCTGAAATGTGGAGACAATGGGACAATCACTTGATTGTTTGGGGACTTGAGGATTTTACAAGTGGAATAAGAGAAGGAGAGTGATAGGGAATGGTAGGGTTTAGTAATAGGGATAATAGAACTTAGGAATAAGTGATTTGGGAATTGGGAGCATGGGCTTAGTGATTTTAGGGGATAGGGGGGAACTTAGGGAACGATAAAATCAAAGGACAAAGAAGATGAGGGAGTGAACTTGGTGACAAAACAATGAATTGAAACCCTAGTAGCAAGTTTCTTGGAGATATTTAAAAGGTAGGGTTTGATTTTTTTACACAAGATTCATGAAATACACATCATCAACAACCAACCATTAATCTTGGATGAAAAACCATGAATGAAGTTCAACCTACTTGTACCAATGGCAATCCATGCATTTTGGGCGATCTTGGAGCAAATTTTTGAAGTTTTTGGGCTTGTTGGCTGTATGCGCCGCACACCTACCCAAGGCGCCACATGCCTCTGATGCGCCGCGCCAATGTATTTTTACACTGTGAAAACTTGCCCAATGCGCCGCGCGCCCCTGATGCGCCGCACGCCTGCCCAACGCGCTGCGCGCCACATAGTGCATTTTGCAGGAGGCTTTTGGATGCCTTCCCGGTGTCAACATTAGGCGTAGGATAGCTTGTTGGAAAGGTCTTTGAGTCTAATTTCCAACCCAACTGGAATTTTTCAATTTGGAGCTCATTTGCCTTGTCAAAAGTCAAATCTCCCAAGAATGGTCAAAATGTGCCAAATTAGGCTGCCTCAAGGCAGAGTGCTGTTGCAGTCAACTTTTGAATGCCTTACTTAACTCCAAATTGAGCTCAAGATAGTTCATTGGAAATATCTTTTTGTCTAGTTATCCTTGGATGCATCAAGAAATTTATTTGGCCAACCAAGCTAGGAGAAAACTTGATTTTCCCAAGGTCACTTCAGAGGTGCATCAATTCTTCCGAGGCAATTGTATTTTTGACATTTCTCTAAAACCATGACATCTGTGTAAAAAGTGAAGGAGGTTTTTCTTCCTTCGCCTGTTGTGGAAAAACACCTCTCTCAGGTTTTCAAAATTCATCTTTGATTGCTTTGAAACATCTTTTTAGTGAAACTTATCTTGATGTGTAAAACAAGGGATTTTGTCGAAATGAAGCGAAATGAAGGGGATAAGGGGCTTCTAAATTCTTGGGGAAATTTTTGGAAGTAGGGAGGGATGTTAGGAAGCAGGGGAAATTGGAATCTTAGAGATCGAGTGAGGAGAAGGGGTCCAAAATGGCAAAACACAGGCCTAGCCTAGAAAATTGCCAAGTTGTGGCAAGAAACTAGGGTTTGTGCAAAAATGAGGAATTTGGGGGATCTCAGTGATGGGAAGTATTTAATAAGGTACATGAAGGATAAGGGAAGGTGTATGAACATCTGGATACAAGTTTTGCTAATGATTTTACCATTCAAGAGAAATTGCCTTCAAAACCCTAGGAGAGGGAAATGAACCTTGCCTAGGCGCAACTGAGGCATGAACAAGGTGTAAAATGACCCAATGGAACCTGACATGATGATAACAACCTTCTGAATGATGATAGACTCAACATAATGGTGACATGGACCGACATTTGGGCAACTTTGAAAGGAGTGAAAGCAAACCCTAGACCTAATGCCTAGTGACCAAATTTTGCTTGAAAACTCACTGAAATGACAAAATTTGATTTTGACACCTTAAATCACTTATAAGAGCATGTTTGATCACTGGAGGAAGGCTGCAAAGGCTGACACTAAAAAATAGCAAATATTTTCGAAAATTGATCTTTATTATTGGAAGATACAGTTAAATACTCTAGCCTAGATATGATACTAGTTTCAACTTCATAAAATTCGATAAAAAAAACCTTTAGCGAGAAATTGTTTTATATCAGTGTAATGAAAGGTATCAATAACAAAATAAAGATTCTTTGTAGAAAAACTCCTTCCAAAAAACTCTACTATTTTCGTCTAGAGCTATCTTAAGGAAACAATGACTTCCTCCCTAGTAAGGAAATCACAACTTTCAGAGTAACAATCCAAGGATACACTTCATCTTAAAGAGTGAGAGGTCTCATCACGAGTCGGCTTATCATAATCACAGATATTATAACTTGCT
Organism: Pinus taeda; assembly: GCA_000404065.3. NCBI lineage: Eukaryota > Viridiplantae > Streptophyta > Pinopsida > Pinales > Pinaceae > Pinus > Pinus taeda. Next base: position 85,006 of record APFE031648849.1, on the reverse strand, counting down.
GACTTTGCCAATACTGCATACCACAATAGGGCAATGACTCAAGATTGTTGCAATCAAAAGACAAGGGGTCTCATCACGAGCCGGCTTGTTCAGTAAAGCCATAAATCAAGTGAATGACTGTGTCATAAATTGGATATCAAACCAAGACATTGATCTTTAAGGGTAAAAAAGAAAATGAAAGCAATAAGTGTGGATATGGATTTCTCTTTGGAAATTGTAAATTTCTCTAAGTAGGATACATGATCATTGTTGGGTAATAGGTAACCCTGTCGAGGCTATAAATTCCTGTTGGCATCAGAGGCTCTACCTACGACAAATGAGCATATTCAAAAATGATTTATAGAGAAGGCTTTGTTTTTATCTTTATAAAACAACTAATGACTGATGTAGATACAAGGACTAGCTTGAGGGAGTAAATAATCAAAGTTGAAAATAGAAGAAACAAAATATCATTGATAGGTAAAAGCATAATGTATTTTATCTTTCTATAATAAAGTTTAATTTTCTGGAAAATTTTCTGTTTTGGAAGTTTAGAAAATCCAAAAGAAAAGTAGAGATAACTGATCCTTCCAAGTGAATCGCCAATTGTTGTGGCCAGCAACAACCCCCCTTTTTATTTTGTGTTATTCCTAATACTAAATAAATGGGGACCCTTAGTCAAAATTTAAAAAAATTAATTAGTGCTTGTATTTCCTTTTTAATAAAACTTACCATCATAAACTTAGGAAAATACCTTTGAAAAATCTAAAAAGCATAAGTTTTGTGATAAAGTATAATTATTCCTTAGGAAATATCACATCGCAAAAAGATAATGGATACCTCCTTACAAGCAGAAGTATAAAATTGCGAGATTGCGATGCAAAGCTACACATTAAGAAAACATTTATCGCATCGCATGCACCAAAGACCACTTACGCTGAAAAATCTTAAATCACCGATATGCGATGGCGCATATCACAAATCGCATTTCGCAGAAAACACTTTAACAGAAAATTGTCATATGCCATGCTCTTACGATATTGTGATTTTGCAATAGAGTGGCAAAGCGATATGACCGACAAAGCTATATAGTGATAGAGCGGCAAAGAGATCTTGTGATTCTGCGATGTTGTGATCTGCGATGTTGCGAAGCAAATCGCAAAATCGCTTCATCGCAGATCTTTCGAGCTCATTGTTCAAAAAAGTATTTTCCATAAACCGAGACCTGGTTATGCGCTTTAATGCTAATTAATGAGTTAGTTGCTAGTCATTAATGGAATATGGTTTTGTGCTTATCGAAACGTTAGTTCACGTAAGGTGGTATATTTTATATGTCTTCAGTATTTAAAGCTTTCCCATCACCTTTCCTTATCATTGTTATCACTTCACTTGTAAATTGCAGGAACAAAGAATAGAGACATATACAAAGCAGTACGCAGGATATTATGGGGAAGAAAGGCAAAGCTTCGAGTTCTAACGACAAAGAAATGACGCCCCTATATACAGACACTGCCTATAACAGAGACATTGGTATTGCTACTTGGGAAGGCATGTATAATCTACTTGAAGAAGAGAATCCAAAGGTGATGGAGGTTACGGCTACTGCAGATTCAAAAGGTTCTTCTGAGGCATCGGTTACAGAGTTAGCTTGTTCGTTCTTACACAGGATAGCGGCAAGGCCCAAAATTCTCCCATACACAGATATGGTTAAATGGGTATTGGACAATGCTGACAAAAAAAATAGACAATTTAAAACTCAGGGTCAAGAGCTTACGGAATCATTATTTTCACAAAATTTGAGCTTTATATCCACTAAAAGAAAATGAAAAAGGCGAAAAATGCCCCAAGGAAGCCCGGATCAAGAAACGGAGGCAGTTTCCGATGCGCGATTAGCACCTAATCGCGCATCGCTGGGCAAAAATTCTTGAAAAAGAAAGCTTCTAATTGCTCAGTCACCTGTAAGCTCAGAAATTTGTAAAAAGAACGCTGGAGGTTAAATAAAAAGTAAAACTTGAATTCTAAAACCAGTAGTAATTGTCCAAAACATCTTCAAAATGGGATATACATATGAACAACAACTGCAAACAGGTTGGAGACAGAAAGCTCAAGAAAAGGCAGAATCAATCCAAAGGTTAACTAAGTTGAATTGAGATTCTTACTTCGCATACTCGGTAAAACCACATAGCTAGTGCATGACTCTCAAATGCATCATCAATTCTACCAAGAAGATGGCGCCAGCTCTTATCGATTATGTTTTCACAGCACAGCTAAAATCGGAAGTCGGTCAGTCGACTCTTCTCAAGCAAATGCTGAACGCTTGTGATTTCAAGGATCAGATACATAAATAGTTAGCTGTTAATTTTAGATTCAGTTTTAGTTTTAAATATTGTTTTATTTTTGTCTGAAATGAGGACGGTCATTTAAACCGCATCCTACATTTTTGTAATAAGTTATTTTTAGATTTAGTTAGTAGTATTTAAACCCTTCTCATGCATTTAGAGAAGGGTCCTGAAATTTATCAAAAACTTATCCCCAGAACATGCACTTTTGTACCCTCTGAGGAGGTTTTGATGAATGAATGGAACAAGATTCATTGATATCTGCATTTAATATCTGCAACTGGTGTTGCACTTTTGTACTCTTAGTCGGTGTTGGATTAAGAAGAGATAAATCATTATCGCTCGAAGCTCATGAGTAGAACTAGTTATAAATGGTACTTCTATCTCTTAACTATTTCTGCCTTTGTGTTAATAGTGATATTCATGTTCAGTTGTTTATATATTGATGCGTGAATGCTTGAGTTATCATTTGGCACTTTTGTATGGTGATAGCTATTTATTTATGCTTAATGTATGAGTAGCTTATTATGCGATATTCCTTTCACAACTGTTTCGTCTAACGTTTTATACGAAGTGGTTTATCTGTATTGAATTCTTTTCTCATAACAGTTGAATGCTATTTATTACCAATTGTTATCTGAAATCATTTTAGATCGCATAACAGAAGGATTACACCCCAGGTTAGTGTAGACTTAGATATTTCTGCTTATTAGAATACAATCTGCATGTTATTAGATTAGAATTAGAATTAGAGCATCTCACTAAGGAAATTTTAGAAAGGAAATATCAATTCTTCACACACACGCACACATATATTAGGAAAATGGTCCCATATCCCCAGTCGGACACACTATACCAAACGGAAAAGGAGTTGCTAACCAATGTCCGGACCGGGTGGGTATCCCCCTTGTTATAGACCTGATTTTCGGGGCTTCAACAACACCTCAAAAGATTTGATCCCTCTTGGTGCTTGCTATATATGTGCTTAAGATGGATCTATACAGGTTTCATAACATTGATAAAGTATGAACCAACTCTCACGAGTTACATAATGAAATTTGGGATTGGACAATTCCCTAACACCATGGGGTGCAATAATCTACATCTTTGTGACATTAAGAGGGTTGAAGACAAAAAATACTTTCTAGTAGAGTGTCATACAAATTAAAACATAATTTCAAACTATTTATTGCAGTACTATCAAAGCTATGATCATCTTGGAACGCTTTTCTTAAAACTTTTTGAACATATAAAATTTTTAAAGGAATCTAAGTAATCTTTAATATTTTTTAAAGTTTATCGGTTATGGTTGTAATGGATATTAATATATAATGTTTTGTAACTTCAATGAAAAAAGAAGAGTTGTGTCCCTTAAAAAAATACAATTCTTAAAAATAAGAAATATACTAATTAAAAATGATGAATTTAATGTATTGAATATTATTGGTAACAAAATTTCGAATTTTAATATATTGAGATATTACTATTATTATTATTATTATTTTACTAAAAGAATCAACAATTGGGTGGCTCTTATACTCATGTAACACAAGGTGAATTCCAACTGCTACCATTGTTAGGTGAACCATGCCACCCCCACACATGGTCGTGGGTAAACTAAGGGGATTTGAACATGGAATCTCATGATATATAACACTTCATTTTCATGGAGATGGCCAAATGAATTGGATGAGCCTTTTAGTTTTCTTTTTCTTTTTCTTCTTGGCTAGTTTATGTGAGACATGAGATGACTGGCAAGAATAACTTGTGGCTTGAGTAGTCGTGACCCATGGGGATCTAAGTCAATCACTAGAGGATCACACTTACACTGACCTTAACATGGTCGATTTTTTCCCACATAATTTCATGGGTGACCTTTACACCATGAACTGTCTTAATAAAATCCCTTATTACCATCTACTCTACCCATAATGTACAAATATTTTAAATTTTATTAATATATAAATAAATTAAATGCTATGTATTTTAATTTGTTTTAAATATTTAATATATATATTATATATATAATTTCCGCCCATTACTTTATCTATAGAAAATTAATTGTTGAATATTCATTTCATTATACATAACATTATTTTAAGTAACAAAAAACTCAAAATGATAAACCTCAATATTTTATTAATATCCAAAAAACTTAAAATTATTTTAACCACTATTTAAACATAAAGTTATTCTAACCTTGATTTATTTATTATAATTGACATCTATTTTATATGCACTCTGAGAATTTAAGACAATTGTCTTAACATTTTTTAATATAAATGAGTACTATTCCATTCACACTTTGAAGTTCCATAACCTTTTTTTAATATATATTATATATTATATATCCAACGAACATTGTTTTATTAACATCCCAAAGGATATAGGACTATCTTAAGATTTATTTTAGTTTTTCTAACATCCCACCCTAGCATGAATGTTATTTTATTATTTTTTGTAATGTTCGTCAATGTAGCATCCTTCATGTTACATTAAATATCCAACGACCATTGTTCTATTAACATCCCAAGGATATACGATTTTCATTAGATTTTTTTTTAGTTTTTCTAATATCTTATTTTAGATTTCATGGTTGAGATTTCGTGGTTTTTTTATAAGTTTGGTAGGACTTTCTGATTTTCGATGTTACATGTTTATTATTCACGCGACTACGAGGAGGGTGGCACAAAATTTGAACACAAAATCTCTGATTCGCAAAAAGTTCATTCCACTGCCGTCACCACTTAAGCTATGAGAGGCGGCCACCCTAACCTTCATGTTATTTCAACATTTTTTGTTTTTAATATTCATCAATATAACATCCCAAAAACCTAAAACATAACATTGTCCTTGAAAAAAAACTCAATAACCAAAAAATTTAATGTTACCTTAGCATTTCTAATATAAATTAGTAGTCTTCCAAACACTTTCCAGTTCCTTAACGTTACTTAATTAATTATATATATATTATATATATATATATATATATAATATATATATATATATATATATAATTATTATGAACATTGTTTTGTCAACCTCCCTAGCACATACGACTCTCATAACATTTCTTTTAGTTTTGCTAACATCCAAACTTAATTTTTTTTTAATGTTCATCAGTCTAGCATCACAAAAACCTATAGTTTAGGGTTGTTCTAAGAAAAATCAATAAACAAAGATACTATTTTGTGAAATATATTTTTATTTTAAGGGTCTCAGCTAAACTATTGACACCTAATCATTAGGACTGGGTGAATAACTGAAATTGATGTAAATAAATAATAGAGAATATGAATAGTCACCAGGAGATGAAATGAACAGTCTCTCCCTCATGTATATAATAAACACCAACCTAAATGAAATCAATGAATTGTTTCGAGGAGTTACTGCCTAGTCTGACATGGTATTAGAGCCAGCGTCATTTTTTTCTTCCCTCTGCTTTGTAACTCCATTCTGCCCATTTTCTGCAGGTTGACATCTCTTTCAAATCCCTATGAAATATCATTCCTTGTTTAATATATTCGTTGAAGTGCGTTACTGCATAGTAATCTTACTGTTGAGGAGTTAATTCGTTGCATTGGAGGTAGTTGTTGCGTCGAATAGTGCACTGAAGCCAAAGGTGTTTTGGTTATGGTATTGCTTCCTAGAGGTGTAATTTCTTCCTGTGCGAATGGTATTATGTTAGAACATTGTTATTTTCTGGCATCGAATAGAGTTAAACATTGAGTTGTATGTATATCTTGATTATATTATGCAGTGGTATAAACCCTTTTCATGTACGCTATGAGTGCCAACAATCGCATGCTGTGAGTTGTACTCATGTATTAAAATTACATCATATACCTTGGCCTCTCCATTCGCTCTCCATTGGTATACACCTTGACCATGACCTTCATACCTCTGACATGGTATCTCTGCTCCTCTGGTTGACATAACACCCGCACCTTGAACCCTACGTGTTCCATAAAATATACAATGTGGCCTCTCCACAATGTGGCCCCTCCTCCACTTGTACCACCACTATCATACTATCCATTTCTCCATACCACTTCTATTTCATCTAAATCCATTATAGCACCTGAATCCATTATAGTTGGGGGATTTTGGATGTAGTAGGTTTTGTGGCGTTTGTATATTTTTCAGGATTTAAATGATGTTTTAGAGATGAAAGAAGAATTGGGATTTAAAGCGCTCTCTGGAATATTGAGGTGCATTATGTACTAAAATGGGCCTTTCGTGATGTAAGAGGAAAAACCTGCATTTTATGTGATTAATGTCATATTGATATGGCACTGATTTGGAAGAGATTTTTTGACAGTGCATAGCTAATCTGAATATTTCTTTGGGAATATAATAATCAATTTTCATTTAAAGAGTTTTGAAGACTCCACCATTATCATATATTTCCCTCCTTCATACACTGTCACGGTACCTCTGATATATACATTAGAATGGTATTTTACTACAGTGCATTTTTTTCTCTTTTACACCGCAAGTGCAAATTGTTTTACCAGTAGAAGAGTGATTTTTTTTCCCACTGTACATAGATTTTACAATGCATTGAATCATATCTATCGTGGGAATAGTTCTCACTGGAAAGGAGAACTATCCTGAGTGGTCCTGGATGATAAAACACACCCTCATTTTCAATGAGTTATGGAAAGGAGTGTGTGTTGGAGACGGAGACAAAGAGCCAGAACAATCTACCTCAGATAAAGAGCTCACCATTTGGGAAAATAAGAACAGCAAAGCCTATGCATTAATTGCAGCATCTGTAAGTGAAGAGGTGAGTCACCATATTTCGCCATTTTCAACTGCTTTCAAAGCCTTACAAAAGTTGAAAGAACTCTATGACTCACATTCTGCACTTGAAGTTGTTCAACTCATGATTAAACTCTTCACTCTTGAATTGCAAAATAATGATCCTCTTGCTCTTACATCCAAAGTAAAATCTATTATGCATGATATCAAAGCCACTAAGGTTGAATTGGATATTCCTCTTATCACTTTTCTCAAGGAACTTTATCCTTCTTACTCCAATTATATTGAGTCATTGCAAGCAAATGGAAATCTCAAAGATATTACCTTTGACTCTCTTGTGAAAAAATTTGCTGAAAGAGAGAAAGCTTTTGGAAAGAAGACAACCCTGAATCTTCCGAAGAGGTTGTGTGCCTTGCTCATAAATAAAATAATTTTGCTCAAGATTCTTCCAGAGGAAGAGGTGGTCAAAGAGGAAGAGGAAGATATTTCAGAGGCAGGGGGGTAGACAATCTAGGGGAGAAAAGTCAGATTTGCACTGCATACACTGCAAAAGAAATGGATCACATGATGCCTCTACATGCAAGTTACCTTGGGACAAAATTGAGCAGCAAAGAAATCAACCAAAAGGTAAAACTAATGATACAGACAAAGGTAAAGCACTTGAATCCGCTCATTATGTTGTGGCACATTGTAATATCGGAGTAAATCAAGATTTATTTAATGCTTCACTTGCTTCCTGGAAAAATGTTTGGTTGCTTGATTCAAGAGCAACTTGCCATATGACTCATAGAAAAGATTTTTTTGAAGAATTTACTGACAATGTTGATGGAGTAGTATACTTTGCAGACCAATCAAAAATCAATCCATCAAGGCTTGGCACAATCAGGCTTAAATTGCCTAGTCTTCCAAGCTTCCTTCTACATCATGTTCTATATCTCCCACAGCTAAAGAGAAACTTGTTGTCCTTGGTCCACATCTACCAGCAAGGTCACTCCATTCATATGTTTGATGGCAATCTTGAGGTGAGAAAAGCATCTGATCACTCACTTGTCATGAGGGGAATAGAAGAAGAAAGGCTTCTCAAGCTACAAGGTACCTCTACTCGTGCACAACATTTCTCATACAATTCTCATTATGAAGAAGGTAAACTTCCATCAAGTTTATTATAGCATGCTAGATTTGGAAATTTGAACTATGACAGCCTCCGCTTGTTGAAGAAAATTGGTGTTACTGGTTTGCCTACAATTCCTAGGAAATTTAAGCAATGTGATGCTTGCATACTAGGAAAGCATAGTAAACAGTATTTTCATGATTCACATTCAAGAGCACATAGAAAACTTGAACTCATTCATTTAGATTTATGTGGTCCAATGCCTGTTCCTTCTAGAAATGGAAATAAATATATGATGACATTTATTGATGACTACACCAGAATGTGTAGCTGAAAGAATGAATAAGAAAATCTTAAATATGGTACGCTCCATGCTCTTCTTAAAAAATGTAAAGATAATGTTTTGGGCTGATGTTGTTCTATGTGTTGCATATATAAAGAATAGATGTCCATCTAACACTATCATAAACAAGACTCCCTATGAAATGTGGTATGGGAAAATTCCTTCAGTAAAGCATCTCAGGGTCTTTGGTTCCACCTGTTATGCCTTGATACCAAAGGTACATAGAAATAAACTTGGTGCAAGAAGTCGTAAGTATATCTTCCTGGGGTATTCAAACACCTCCAAAGCATACCGTCTCTATGATGAAGTCAATAAAAAGTTTGTTGTATCTAGAGATGTAATATTTCTTGAATCATCCAAAACCGACAATGTTTTTGAGCAACAACTTGATTGCTTGGATAGATTCGCAAATGCAAAATCATTTCAAGAATTTGATAATCAGATTCCACATCTTGAAGGGGGGATTCCTATTCTAGATCAACATGTGGAATCTTCTCCTGAAGCACTCTCTCCCCCGCATGAAACTCCAACAATGGATGATGCTTTAAGTGATGTGATTGATAGAATTAGGAGACTCAATCTTGATTTAGTCCCAACTCAATCAACGGAGCAGCCTGGACCATCTGAGAAAGGTCCTCGAAAGTGGTTGACAAAGACACTTGAAAGTGATCATCCTGATGAGGTTGGAAAGATAGGAACTAGAAATTCAAACCAGCAAAATGGAGGTGATGTAGATGACTCAAATTCACTTATTGATATGGATGTTTCTTATGATTGTGAATTGAATTTGTCTACAGATTTTGGACCAACTTCCTTCAAAGAAGATGCTTCTCATGGTGAATGGAAATAAATGATGCAAAAGGAGTATGATGACCTCATAAAGAATGACACTTAGAAGTTGGTTGATCCTCCATTAGCAACCAAACCAATTGGTTTCAAGTGGGTCTACAAGAACAAGTATAAAGTTGATGGCTCACTTGACAAGCACAAAGCCAGGCTTGTGGAAAAAGGTTTTGTACAAAATAAAGGGGTCGATTATGAGGATACTTTTTCCCCCACAGCAAAATGGGCTACCATCCAAACACTCTTTGCCCTAGCAGCTCAGAACAGTTGGAAAGTCCATCAAATGGATGTAAAAACTACTTTCTTGAATGGAGATCTAAAAGGGAATGTTTTTATGTCCTAGCCTGAAGGATTTGCTGGGAAAGGACATGAACATAAAGTATGAAAACTTGTGAAATCCTTGTATGGCCTCAAACAAGCACTGCGAGTCTAGTATGAAAAACTAACTGAGCATCTTTTAAAACTCAATTTCAAGCATTATGATCTTGATGATGCAACTTTATTTGTCAAGAAAGTTGGAAAAATTGTTGAATATCTTGTGGTATATGTAGATGATATTTTGATGATAGGGAAAAATGAAAGCTACATTGCATCCATAAAGAAGGAATTGGGGAAAGGTTTTGAAATGACTAATTTGGGATATGTTCATTACTATCTTGGTATTGAAGTAACTCAACATCCGAAGTCCATATTTCTTTCTCAAAAGAAGTAAATTGGAGATGTGTTGAATAGGTTTGGCATGACAGAATGAAATCCTCTTACTACTCCAATGGAACAAAACTTAAAGCTCAGATCCATTGAAGAAAAAGAATTTGAGGATGCAACAAAGTATAGACAGCTTGTAGGAAGTCTCAACTACCTAACTACTATCAGGCCAGACATTTCATTTGCTGTTGGAATCCTCTCCAGGTTTATGAAAAAGCCTTGTGAGGGACATTGGTCTGCTGTAAAAAGAGTTCTAAGGTACTTGAAGGGAACTCAAGACTTTGGAATCATGTATACACAGGTGGACGACTTCAGCTTGATTGGATACTCTGATTTAGACTTTGATAGAGACAAAGAAACTGGGGCATCTACTTTAGGATATACTTTGAGTCTTGGATCAGGAGCTATCTCTTGGAGATCACGCAAACAATCAGTTCCAACAGATTCCACAACAGAAGCAGAATACGTGGCAACAGTTGAGGCAACAAAAGAAATTGTGTGGCTCAGGAAAATTCTTGAAGATTTGCAGGTAAAACAAGTAAAGTCAACTCTACTCATGATTGACAATACCTCTGCAATAAAGTTGGCCAAGAACCCAAAGTTCCATGATCGAACGAAGCACATCAATACTAAATATCATCTGATTCAACATCATGTTGAGGTCAAAAGAATCCATCTCTGTCATTGTTCCATGGACGAGCAAATTGCAGACATCTTCACCAAAGTGCTTGGAAAAGAAAAGCTTGAACGATTCAGAAAGATGCTTGGACTCACTAACATCCCTTCAGATCAAGGGGGGGAATGTTGACACGTAATCATTAGGATTGGGTGAATAACTAAAATTAATGTAAATAAATAATAGAGAATATGAACAGTCACCGGGAGATGAAATGAACAATCTCTCCCTCATGTATATAATAAACACCAACCTAAATGAAATCAATGAATTGTTTCGAGGAGTTATTACCTAGTCTGACATAAACGAATAATTTGGTGAAATTATACATAGTTATTATTTATATAATTTCAAATATTTTACATGTTATGATAAATCATTCTTTCAAGTAGTTTGGTCAAACTCATTGACTTCTATAATGTATTTTAGAGAGAAACAATCAATCTTAGCTTTCAATTTGAGGTATTGGACTTAAAGAGGATCTTATCAATAATAATATAAGTTTGAAGGCACTTTTAAATAAGAAATTGGGAGTAATAATAATATGTACACATAGATTTTGAAGAAATTCTTAATCTTCTAACAAGGAAAAAGATTAAAGACAAACTAACACCTAAAAGGCACAAACTGAGTTGTGTTTATATTCAAGTATGAATTTATCGAAAACATCATACCCTTGGTAACCACATATTTGAGATTTTCATACCCAACCATAAAATAGATTTTTTTCTAATCAAACTATTAAATAGACCCATTTTATAAAACTAAGATCTATCACCAGTGTGCCAACACTAACGAAACTACATATAAAAGTTAGTTAATATTTTATATAGAACACCAATTCCCATGGGTATGGATATGTTGTCTGAGTCTCAACCTTTAAGATTCAGGCTTCATTGTTCATGATTTATGCTTAAGCTTGTACAATGGGGATCGATTATGTTATAGTATATATTATATATATATTATATATATAATATATTTATAATATATAACAACTATGTCTAATTAGAGAATGCCACTTGTACTAGTGAATGGTGACAAGAAATAACTACTGCAATTAAGAAATTGTCTAACTTGACCTTTGTTTAAACCACTCATTAAAATTCATTACAAAAAACTTAAACATTTAAATTTCAAATTTACTGTTTCAAACTTTTTTCACTTACAATTTTTTACATTAATGATTTTCCTTAGCCATGAAATATGGCATTGGTTTTGGAGATTTTTGCCAAAATCTCAATGAATTCTTTTTGTCAAATATTGACCTTTGTTATTTAAAAATAGTTTTTTACTACATTTATAGATTCAACACCAAACCCTTGGGGGACTCAAATTTTGGAGAGCTCACAACTCAAACGAATGATTCCAAACAATCATTGTGAGATTTTGGATAGAGTAGAGCATAAAATATGTTGAAAACTCACCAAAATGTATAAAAAATAGACCAAAACCTGAAATACACTTAAGAAGGAAAAATATGTTATGTAAAACACAAAATTTCAAGCTTGTTCGAGACATTGACACTATGAAAATTATATGCATGGATATCGACTCCCATAGTCCTATTGTTGCTTTTATTCACAACATAATACTCTTGCTTTTGTTGACAACATGTGTCACTTGCCACTAATTTACACAAACAAATATTGAGCACCAATAACTAAGCCAATGATTGGTTTAATGCTTTTTCATCTTTCCCATTGAATATTATTTTATATCATAGTATAAACAAATGATGATTTCACCCGAAAATAATGGTTTTTCTAGCGCAATTTTTACAAAAACGAACAGAATTTTTTGGAAATCTAGGTTACAACTATCAATTTTCAAAATTTTGAGGTGCTCCATGAATTGTTGAGGGTGTTGAAGCCATTTCCACCATTAAAAAAATTACTCAAACACTCCCAGCTTCAATTTTTTTGAAAAAAAAAAATCATCGGGTTCTAAGGAGAAGCTCGTAGTCCTAGCAAAATCGTCATCCGCTTAGGAAAGTCCTTATTTTATTATCATCTAATAAACAATATGAAAATGAACTAAGCAAATGATTGGATTTCTACTTACATATAATCTCATTTGAATTTTATGTTGGTGGATGTCTCATGGTTTGCATAATAAATTGGCTCTTTAAGATATAGAATCATATCTCATATCAGCGGATATCCATTATTTTACATAGTGAATTGTGTCCCACAAATATCTATGCTAATCACATATCTGTAGCGATTTGGGAATCTAAGTTGTCTAACGAGACCATAATTCTCGTCGGAATCTAGTAAACAATCTTCAAGAAATCCGACTATGGCAATGACTAAATCACTTTTTTATCGCAGGAATGGATTCAATGCCATCAAGAACCCCTAAGGCACCCAAAATCTTAAATCTTAATAGTTGTAACTGGTATTTTCAAAAAATTAGTTTGAATTTTCTCAAAATCATGTCGGAAATTGTAATGTTTTCTAAACAAAATTATGGCTTACTTAGACGATATTTTGGTATTCAACCCATGCCTATAACCAATTCTATTCGGTGGGTTTAAAAACTAAATAATGCAGTGAACAAAGACACTCAAAACAACTTTCATGATTCCACCATTCAAATAAAAATATTAGTTCCCTCCATTAATTTAAAAACAATTTAATAATAAAATAAAAGTATTGTAAATTTAATTTAATATATAGTTTGCGACTTGGTTTGTTAAAAAAAATCAGAAACACCAATATAAAAGTCTTGGGACACCAATAAGAGGTCGAAGGCACATATCTTGTAGGTTCTCTCGCATGTGTGCGACCATGCAGACGAAAATATTGAGGTTGAGCACTCATTCCCAATCGTTGTAAAACATCTTGGATCCTACTTCTTTCTTCTTATGTGTCCAGCAATATAAATCCCACTTGATGACCAATAAAACATTTTCTGGTACATGGTTGTAACTTGCAACTATATATTTTTAAAATCAGTCATTTCTTTGTTTTTAGTTTTTCATTTTGCAACTATTCATATTCCTAATACCAATGTTACGTTAGACCAACCACATCCATCAAATTAACTCACTTTCCTATTTTATTCAAGTTCTAGGGATATTCTACGAAATTATGAATCATTTTTAATAAGGGTGTATAAAAAGGATGTGGATATGTATAATGGAAGTGTCGAGACTCAAAATTTACACAAATGATAAGGCTTGAAAATCTACCTCCGTAGTATGAACACAACTCAAAATTAATATACAAGTTGTAACTTGCACATAAAAAACATTTGATATGAATAAATTAATTATTATTAAAAAATTATGTAAATGAGATTTTATCTAAATAGGTCATTGAGAAACTTAATCTTCTTTTTAATATTTTTTAGCTTTCTTAGTTTTGGATCTACATCACCCTAAGCAAAATATAATGGAACTGAATTCTATCTGTGGACAAGAATGTGTTGAGGTTTTGAAGAAAATATGCAACCTAACTCAGGTAGGTTGGAATTCTATAATATAGGATCTTAATCAATGACTAATAATGTCAGACATTCCTAGAGAAAGATACTCGTGTTCTCCTTTTCCGATGTGCAAATCTGTGAGATCTCGTCCTTGTTTTGGGTCAACAAATTAGTATTGATCCCCCCATCACTCTCGTATTCATGTGATGAGGGATATTTGTTCAAGGTATGATGAGTGTAACCCTAGGATCCCCTTATATCATCAAGAACGCTCACTTCCCTTCTCAAGCTAGATGCACTAACAACTGTTAGGTCATGCATTCATATAATCATTCAAGTCAAAGGCAAGATCCATAACAACAGAAAATTATACAATAACAATATTTCGTGCTTATAACCAACATTTAACCAACATGAATCCATGACAACCAGCCATAAAATAAACATAATAACCAATGCTTGTGCTCATTAGTCTAAATAATATTCAACACATAGATACATATGAAAATTCCATCAAAGTAAGGGACTTACACATACCACCCAACCATAGATTGGGATGAAATAATTATCTCTTTCATCCAAGCACACCCATGCCATATTCCAAGCATGAATGTGGGATCTCATTTCATAAACGAAAATAAAACTAAGGGCATCTAGAGGCTAAACCACCTCACCCCTAAACCACCGCGATTTAACCTACACTAGTCTAGAAATCACCAAACCAACACAAGATTAGATTCCTAAGGATTTATTCACCATTCCTAGAGGAATTTTCCTGTCTCCACCCATCTGTCAAGGGCTTCATAGAGAAAAACATCTCAACCCCCAAGCCTTGGGATCTTATTAATACCACCTCAACTGAATCCAAACTCTTTTGGTAATCCAATGCTCAACAAAGAATGAATCCCATCGCACCATGGTTATCTAGGAAATTGAAAGGCAAGGTTGAAACCACTGTCAATCTAGGAAAATCCCATGCCAATGATATCAAAGTAATAATGTAAACCAAATACATGTAGCACACATTCAAATATCAACAAGGAAATCACACATGCAACCTATTACCTGTAAAATATTCCTACTATAGCTACTCCTCCATTCTTCTCCTTACACTCCCTTTCTTTGATTTGCTTGTCCTTTGCTTGCTTGCTTTCTTGTGTCAAAGTTTTCTCTCTCACTCTCTCTTTGAGTTCAATTATGAAACTAATCAAAAGATGAGCCAAAAGCTATCAATTGTTTCTCTTATGCCCTTTTATCATTGATGCCTAGTGTCTCTTCCCTTCCTTTTCCTTTTCTTCTTTCATATTCCTTTATTTTCTCTCCAATTTTCCTTACATGCATATTCCTGCCCCTTCATCTTCCTTTTTCTAATTTTCCTTCATTTCTTATATTAAATTTCCATTTGTTACATTTTTTCCTTTATCAATGCCACTGCCAATTTCCATAGCCATTAATTAACCACAAGTGATGCCCACTTGTTGTAGCGGCTACAACCACCCACCAAAATTTTTCCTTAGCTTCGTTTTCGAGCATCCCTACCAACCATCCTTATCAGCATGTCTTGCAATGTCAAGTACATAGGATTAATTGGTTTTTTAGTAGCTTACTAGCCTGTGCATGCTAGTTTGCTTCACTTCCCTCATAGGCTGCCATTTCGGACTGGGGCTAGTTGCTGGATGAGAAGCTCCCTCAAAAAATTATGTAATTCTGGAGGGGAACCAACCTTCCCTCCATAGATTGCGCAAATATGTTGGATATCTTTCTCGGCTTAGAAATTGCGCAATGCAGTGAGACAATCTTCCTTGGGAAAATTGCGCAATTTGGCCCAACACTATAGCTCACCCCAGAAATTGCACAATTCTGAGCAGTAGTCACCTACTCCTAGAAATTGCTCAATTCTAGACAGCAGTCACTTGGTCCTCCCAGAAATTGTGCAATCCCTCTGGGATAGCCAGCCCAGTTCCTCTCAGAAACTACGAAAATCCCTCTCTCAGTCAAGCAGGCTATTTCATGTGCCTTCAGGTTGACTGGGTCCCTCTAGGACCGAGTAAAACTGATTTGCATGCATGGGATGTTTTTCCCGAAATAGAGAACGGAAACATGCAAAAGGCATCCCTATATTTAGGGATCTATTTTTAGCAGTTAGAGGTTACATGCATTAGATCACTTTAGAAGCCTCTCGTCAAGTTTTGTTGTTTCCTAGATTTGTGGCATGCGCATCATAACCTCGACCTTATCAAAAATTATAAACTCGATGTCGTAGAGCTCATTCCTCACATCGATATTGTAGCTCTTACATCCCACATCGCATCGAGGAGTCTTTAGCACTTTTAGCTTAGAGGTTTCAGGGTAAGTATGCTTCTCATGTCTTGTGTTGTATTTTTGTCACTTTTTGTGTTTCTCTTTGCGTGCGTCTTGTCCACTTGATTTCAATGAACACTTGTTATCGTTTTAATATATGTTAGCTTGTAGAAGCACTGTTTTAGTTTTCGTTTGCAAATCACTGTTGTCTCATGCATGACACCATTTTTGCACCGACAATCGTCATTGCGACGACCCCTTTCACACACATGCATGTTTTCCCATTTTTGGAATCATGCACTTGTTGTTTGCATGCATGATCATTCACTCTTGTTTACATAAAGTATCACCATGAATTTAGACTTATCATGTTTTCAGTCACTCGTCGATGGGTCTGGGCTACCTTAGTCAGGACCTTGCCTTGCCCGTCTAGCATTGCGCATTTCCGGAAGTGAAGGCTTTGCCTTCCCTCCAAAAATTGTGCAATTCTAGACCAACAATGACTTCCAATATTTCATTGTGCAATTCTGGGAGGAAGTGCCTCGTTGGCCCCAGAAACTGTGCAATGCAGTTTCCTGGTTTGCATGAAACTGCTGACTAAAATTGTGCACTGCGAAGCTTCAATCCTCAGCTGGCCAGGCTGGACTATGCATTGCATAGATCCAACAGTCAATTAGCCTCTCAACATCCCGAACTATGCCTTGCACATTTTTGGCAGTCAGTCTCCCAGCCTCTCGATGAAAATTGTGCAATCTTTACAGACAGTCACGCGGGTATTTTGCATCTCAGTCCTCCATTTTGTTTTGGTTTTCGATTAATATATTGCTTTTCATGAGTGTTGTTATATCTCCAGGTATCACAAGCATTCGTTTGCCTCTCAGCAGCATAGGTACAATGGCTTCCAAAAGAGAAGAGTCGAAGGCATTGTTTAGAGCACAACTGGGGATGCAGTCGATCAAGTATCTATGAACATGCTTGTCTAAGAATACATCAAGTTGTTCATGGATAAGGATATCAAGATGAAATGGGAGTGTCTTCACAGTGAGAAAAAACATCAATAGCAGTAGAAGGTAGCACACCTGCATGCCACAAATGTAATAGGAAGGTTGTTGACAACGCAAAGGTGGAACAAAGTTGCAAGCTCAAGTAGATCCACTTGTGATGAAAGCAGCTTTAGAGATTGAGGCTATGAGGTGAAGGTGTGACAAGAGGATCACATGGAGGCAAAGAGAGAAATAAAGAAGGAGTTATAGGTTTGAATCGGAAACTCAAGGAATAACACGAGTTGCACTGACAACAGAAGGAATTGTAGCGGGAACAAGAACAACAGAAGGTGCAACATGCACAGACTGATGAAACTGAGCCCATACAGTTTATGGATCCATCCAAATGCTAGCTTGGAGTAGACAAGGTGAGTAGTGTTGTCGATCACATGCAACGGTATTCCAGAGCATGGATGTCATTGGACATGTATTTTGACAAGTCGAGTGCTCATGGTCCAGCTACACTCAAGAAAATTATGTGCATGTTATCAAACGAGTTGGACAGAGGAGCCATATAAGTGCACCCGGATGCAACTGACGCCAGAGTTCGCTTTCATCAGGATGTCACCATTGAGCACATGGACACAATCATGGATGACCAAGCTTGGCATCAGTTTGACACCATCAATCATCGCGAGGATGTTGATAAGTTTGTCTTCCCACAACTGTTCAAGTCTTAGTGATGTCTTGCATGGCTTGCTCAAGCCTATTTTGTCTCACATGGGTACATGTGAAAATTGTATGTAACATTGTGTAAAGTGGAAGTCCAAGTGTCGATAGTTGAATGTAACAGTTATGTAGTAGTTGAAGAGTCATGAGGGTAGGTGAAGAGTCACAAAGGGGAAGGTCAAGGGTCACCACACCCTTTTCTATTTATAGAACCTCATAACTCATTGTAATGGCTTTTGGTCAACGAAGCTTCTGATAGGAGTGTCTTAGAGAAACCTTGGAGAGTATTGTAACGAGCCTTGGCTTCTCCACAGTGCAGAGCTAGTGCATCTCTTTGGAGGAGCAATTGGAAGTGACTGTAATGTTCCACTACCGGGACTAGTGGTCGGTCATGGTTGTACTGTATGATTGGAACTTTCACTTTTAATATAATAGATCAAACATGTTTCATGCATATGTTTTTATTGTATTTCATTTATCTTGGTTACTCTAATGGTATATGTATCTTTTTCCTTGTGCATGCATGTATGGACTCTTTCTATATAAGTATGTATGAATCTTACAAAGATGTGTTGTTATTTTAACCATCACTTTGGATTATTAGCTTACTTTCTTTCCAATTGGTGATGCATCTTTGCTTGTGTGTTCCCTTCCAAGCCTCGTTCTTCCACTGGTTTCCAAGGGGTGCACTCACCTCAATTTCCATGTGTTAGAACCATTCATGCACCTTCCTTGGCTTGGGGTGCATGTCACACCCTTTCTACCAACAAGGACATCTTACATGTCTCTACACACAACCGCGGTCAAGGAGATACTATACTCGACCCACTGTTGGGACTCCTACACCAAACGGTCTAAGGTCTAGTTAGGACCTCTTACCAAGGAGATCCCCTGACATGTTGGCAGGTCCAGCACCATCAACATTTATTGTGCTAGAAGGAGGGCTAGATGACAAGTTGACGCCTCACAATCTGTTTTGAAGCTTTGTAAATCTATCATGGATACTATCAATTTCATCCCTTCGGGATGTTTTTCACATGCCGAACCTCTCAACATCATGAGGGAGTTTGTTGATCTCTTGTCTGAGTTCATGTATGATGGTGAAGGTGAAGTAGCTTGGCCTGAGTACTTAGAAGACTTTTATGCATTCCTTGCAGATGAGTTCTAAGCAGAAGAGGCCAGCTTGTTTCTTGCATACACACTTCATGAATCCCCACTACAAATGGTGCTAGAGTCTGCAACCTAGCAACGTGCACTCACTTGAGAAGTTTTGTGATCTCATTGAATATACTTTCCATCATTTTGATCCAGAACCTCTTGACAAAAAACTATTAAAACAACGGAAGACCCTGCAAGAATCGTCTTTGGAATTTTGGGACCGCTTCTGTGTATTGCAGTTTCAAGCTCCCAAAAGTTAGATGAAATTCTAGTAAGTCATGGACATATTTCAATATTGTCTTACCAAATCTCTCAATCCCAAAAATAATTTAAAGCCCAAGCCCCACTCATCATACTTTGGTGATGGAGCTAAGCAATCACAGACGAAAACGGTTGTTGTCACAAGTGACTGTCCACCATCCCCTCATCAAACAACTCCACCACTAGAGAGTGATGTGGGAGAACAGGAACACACATCTGTTCAACTACCACATGCTCCCAACATCACTTCTCTCAATTTTCACACATATTGGGTTGTGAATCCCATGGCTTTTCATATGTATTTTGTACCTCAACCTCCGTATTCATATTCTGATGATCCTTTGGATTTCATTCTCTTGTGTTCTTCCATTCCAGACTCTACATTTATTGTGAAAGAGGATCAATCTATTGATGGATTTGGTGTTGCACAACCAACTTGCATTGTCATTCATGAAGAGTATGTCTGGGACCCTGAGCATCAACCCTTGGTGAAGGATCACTCCCTTCTGTCTGAGACTCCTCTGTTCTTCCCTGACATCTTTGGTGATTCTTCCATCCTCGATTTTTCATGTGTATCTTCGTCTATGGATGCACCCATTGTTTATCATTTGTAGAACACACCGGATGTCAGTCCATCACCTGAAAATGGAGGGGGAAAATCATTCATTGAACTTCCACTTGATTCTTCATATTCTTTTTCTAGGAATGTAAAGGGTGAACATTCTTGCTTCTCATCTACTCCTTTGTGTGATTCAACAAATCATGAGGATGCCGAAAAACATCCTAAATTTTCTAATCTTGGTTTTCATGACCTCTCTACTTCTTCATCCAATCATGATGTTGATTGAATAGTTTCTAATCTATCTAAGACATTGTTCTATGATGATCTATCTATCGATGAAGTTGAAACCTCGCATACTATCGAGGAACTCTAGCCTGAGCTGATGGTAATGGCAGGCCCTTGTTGTCCTGAGGTTGGTTTCACTTCCCATCAGGAAATTGATAAAACACCCAAGGCTCCTCATCGCTCATCTGTATGCACTAAAGACCAATCTAAAACTCAGACTACACAATCCCATCACTCACGCATTGGAGGAATCTCACACAGCAAGCACACTTGCAAAACATAAGTGGTGTACCTTTCTTATGTTTTCTTGCATGTCACAGTCAAGAGAATGCGTACACTTAACATTTGCATGTAGTATAGCACAACACCATGGCAAGTCCACAGGGTGTATGTCATTGACTTTCACTCACTTCTTTTGTGTGGACGCACTTAAGTTTGGAATGTGTTTGTCTTCATCGTTACATCTTTCATGTTTGTTGGTTCGCACTTATGTGCTGTTTGTGAACCATATCTTGACCAACATGGGTCGACCAATGCACCTGTGGCTGAATTGGAAGTATCACTTCACGTAAGCAGACCCATGCACCGTTAGCATAGGAGCAGGAGTAGTTTTTTTCTTTTGGTTTGTTTCATTTCATGCTTGTTTTCCTATTCGCTTTACTTATTCATTTACCTCTTCTTTTGATTTTTTTTTTTGTTTGTTTTCTTGTTTACATCTGTAGGTTAGCCTTGCATGAAACCGTGTGTGACTCTTGAAACAAGCTGGGTAAAGTACAAGAGGACTTGTGTAGTTATCAATAATTGGTTATCTGTCATCCTGCCTCTATATGAAGAACATTTTTTCTTCAGTCCATAATACATCAATGGAAAATAAATGTTGTTCGTAGTGTCACCTATTCTAGTTGGTTGTTTTCAGTTAAATCTTGTCAGCTCAGTCAAGTAGAGGAAGGTGAGGGGCGAAACCTTAACAAGCACATCAGAGGTATATAAAAACTAATTCTCTGAAGGAAAAACCTCTTATGCTCTCAATAAGTCAGGATCCCTCTTCCACCTCTGAAATGAACAAGTTCTATGCACAGTTATGAAAATGAAAAATGAAAAAAATGAAAATATGAATTCTTTTTGAAGAAATGAAAATGAATAAGGATAAATAAGAAAAATGCTTCTTACAAAAAGAGGTGACACAAGGAACTCCGCCGAGGTATTGACTAGGCTCGCTGGTAGAGGAGCGATGCTTGTGTTCCTGCATCACTCCGTCGCAGTACTGTCCAGGCCTACTGGTAGCAGAGCAATACTAGAGATGAAACTAAAACTATGCTGACCATAAATCTTGTGCACCAATATACCCCTCATCCCTAATCTAAACAACTGTGTTGGCTTGGCTTGGAATGTGTGTCGACCAACTAAGAGGTTGGCAGATTCTACATATTACAGTCAAGAAAGTGTGGAAACCAAGATGAATAGAGAACTGAACAATACTTCTGGAGATTTTAGACTTTCTTTTCATGAACAAGGTCCATTCAGAGAGCTGGAGTTCTGCGAGTGTGTCACCAAGTGTGGTAGCGACTACAACCACCCTCCAAAATTTTTCCTTAGCTTCGTTTTGGAGCCTCCCTACCAACAATCCTTCGCAGCATGTCTTGCGCTGTCATGTACATAGGCTTCATTGGTTTTTCAGCAGCTTTCCAGCTTGTGCATGTTAGTTTACTTCACTCCCCTCACAGGCTTAAATTACGTACTGGGGCTAGCTACTAGTTGAGCATCTACCTCATAAAATTACACAATTCTAGAGGGGAACCAGCCTTCCCTCCAGAAATTACGGAAATTTATTGGGTAGCCTGCTGGGCTCAAAAATTGTGAAATGCAATTAGATAATATTGTTGCGAGATATTATCCCCTAAGGCTCTTGGGTGGAACCCTAGCAGACTGAAAGTTGTCTAAGTCAAGAAACATACACACACAGCTGTTTATGCTATAAAAAGCTACTTCTAGGGTGAGAAGGACATACCTGAGGTCCTACGTTTGGGTAGTTACTCAAGGGTGCAAACCCTTCTTCACGTCCCTTCCGCTCCTTTGCCCTGCAAAAACAACAATTCCAAGGATTCCAGCAGTATATGGACAAAGATTTACATAAAAAATGATCTTTATGTTATATAAGAAAGGAGTTAGTTACAAACTTCTAAACATCTATTCATGCATGAAATTCAAATATGAACACCATTAACATAAAGAAAGAAGCGTTTCGGGAACAAGACGTGTTTCTTTATTAGAC